>JAJIBD010029004.1:0-149290 GCA_021461705.1 Cryptotis parvus
AAGACACAGGTACACCCGGCAGAGCAGAAACCAGCTTTCCCCGTTGAACCCCCCTGCATTCCATGCACCACGAGAGCAACTTCCGACCGGTAGCACCATCCCGATGGAGCCTCAGAGGAGCCCAGAGAACCCCCGAGACCTTGCTGGCAGCGATCTTCACAATCCACACTCTGCAGCAGGTAAGATCTCCACCCAGCAGACTAATCCAGTCTCCAGCCAGCAGATTAATCCAGTCTCCAGCCTGGCCTGTCAGAAACCCAGCCTACAAGGACCCACCACGCAGAGACCCGCCCCTTCAGAGGAGAGTATTTCAAGTGCAGGAATGCTTGAGCCTAAGACACAGGTACACCCGGCAGAGCAGAAACTAGCTTTCCCCTGTTGAACCCCCTGCATTCCATGCACCATGAGAGCAACTTCCAACCCGAGTCCACCATCCCGATGGAGCCTCGGAGGAGCCCAGAGAAACCCCCCACACCTTGCTGGCAGTGATCTTCACAATCCACACTCTACAGCAGGTAAGATCTCCACCCAGCAGACTAATCCAGTCTCCAGCCCACAGATTAATCCAGTCTCCAGCCTGGCCTGTCAGAAACCCAGCCTACAAGGACCCACCATGCAGAGACCCGCCCTTCAAGAGGAGAGTATTTCAAGCGCAGGAATGCTTGAGCCTAAGACAAAGGTACACCCCAGCAGAGCAGAAACCAGCTTTCCCCATTGCGCGATTTACCTTCAAATTACCGTAAATATTCTACCCACCCCTCTAAGAGAGCCCCCACAAAGTAATGAGAATATAGCGCCCGCATGGCAGAGCCTGGCAAGCTGTCCGATGCGTGTTCAATATGCCAAATCCAGTAACAGAAATGTTTATTTTCCTGACCCCAAAAGAGCCCTTAATATGGCAGCAGTAAGAAAGGCAAACAAGCAGTGCCTGATAAAATTTCATGGCCATCCTAGGCTGCCAAAACGAAGAAGGACTAAAATGACTGTCTGTACTTTCAATGCACATACGCTGGCATCGGAAGCATATATTGAGGATCTGATGCTGCAAGGGCAAAAGATCAAGTATGACATCATTGGTCTGACTGAGACAAGGAGGTGTCAGTTGCATCATGCTGTATTTGACACCAGAGAAGAATTGTTCCTTGGAACATGCGACGAAAGAGGCATCGGTGGCTTTGGTGTCCTTGTCAACATGAACATGGCCGTAAACATTGATTCATTTGAATGCCTAACAAACCAGATAGGACGATTACACTTGAAGAGATGTGGCCCACTGCCAGCAATTTCTATCTTCATTGTCTATGCACCAACATCCACATACAAAGAAGATGAAATTGAGAAATTCTACATGGAATTGGAGGAGTTCTATAAAAAGATCACACCTTCTACAAGATCATAGTCAGTGATTTTAATGCCAAGATAGGACCAAGAAGATCGGCTGAAGAACTCCATATCGGGACCCATGGCCTAGAATGGAACGAACAGGGTGAGAGACTATCTGAGTTCATCATGTCCACCAAGACCATGCATGGGAATTCACAGTTCCAGGAAAACTGAAGCAAAATGTTGGACATGGGAATCTCCTGGTGGACAGTTCCACAATGAAATTGACCACATCATCTTCAATCGACGGTTTTGTCTGACCGATGTAGCTGTCGTCCCCAAATTCCAAACAGGATCGGACCACCGTCTCCTTCGTGCAAAATTCTACTTCCCACAATGGGGAGAAAAGGCTGCAAAGTTTAAGAAGAGAACTCCCAGAACGACCACCAACTGGGAACTCTTTGGCACCATTGCAGCAACATGGGAAGATACCATCATTGACTGACATCCATGAAGAATACAACCGACTGGTTCAGCACCTCCATGATTGTGCGAAGAATGCCGAGAGAGAAAGACACAAAAGATCGCCTGTCTTCAGAAACTCTCGAGCTCATTCGCCAACGTGGCAAGGCACAAGCCTCAGGAGACCAAATGCTAACATCCAAGCATGCTAAACGGTGCAGAGAAGCAATAAAAGAAGAGCTCAGCGACAGAAAAGCAGAAATACTGGAAGATGCAGCAGAAGCCGGGAAAAGCATTCGCACCGCCCAACTGTCCTTCGCCAACTATAAGACCAAGATGACTGCCCTCCAACGCCCTGATGGATCTGTCACATCTTCCAGAAAGGCAATGGAGAAGATTATCCATGATTTCTACTCAAATCTCTTTGATAGCCACATCCACCTGCCCACATACCAAATTCCACAGGATGGATATGTCATTCCCAAAGTTCTCCCTTCTGAAATCCGACATGCCATCTTGTCAGTAAAGAAGGGAACAGCACCAGGCCCAGACAAAGTCAGACCCGAACACCTGAAGAATCTGCAGTCAGTACTCATCAATACACTAGCTCGGCTCTTCACACACTACCTGTCCGAATGCAAGGTGCCCTCCCAATGGAAAACCAGCAGGACAGTTCTACTGTTCAAGAAGGGAGACATTGACGACATCGGCAACTATCGCCCCATCTGCCTGTTGTCCGTCATCTACAAGCTGTTTACACGAGTCATCCTGAACAGGACTAGCAGAACACTAGATGAAGGACAACCATGTGAGCAAGCAGGCTTCCGGAAAGGATTCAGCACAATCGACCATATCCATACAGTAACCAAGCTCATTGAGGTTTGTAGGGAGTACAAGATGCCGCTCTGTCTCACATTCATTGATTTACAGAAAGCCTTTGATTCTGTGGAGACTGAAGCAGTCATCAAAGCCCTAGCCAAACAGGGTGTTCAAACCCAATATATCAAGATCCTTCATGAGCTGTATTACGGATTCACCACCAGGATCTCACCATTCTACAAAGAAGTGATCATTAATGTGAAAAGAGGGGTTCGACAGGGTGATACCATTTCACCAAAACTGTTCAGCGCCACCCTCGAGAACATCATACAACAATTAGAATGGGAAGGAATGGGAGTTGAAGATAGATGGTCGGCAACTACACCACCTCCGCTTCGCTGATGACATTGTTCTAATAACACCAAACATTAGCCAACAGGCACAAATGCTGGCTGACTTTGACTGAGAATGTGGAAAGATAGGTCTACAGCTGAATCTAAAGAAAACAATGTTCATGAAGAATGAACTAGTTCTAGAGGCCCCATTCACTCTCAATGGAACAAACATCTCTGAATGCAGCAGTTATGTGTACCTGGGTCGAGAAATCAACATGATGAACGACCGAAAACCTGAGCTGTGCAGGAGGAAGAGAGCGGCATGGAATGCCTTCAAAGGCATCGAAGAAATAGCTGAAAGGACAAAGAACCTCCAACTCCGGGCACATCTCTTTGACTCCACAGTTCTCCCTGCATTAACATATGCCTCAGAGACCTGGGCCCCACAAAAGCAGGATGAGAATGCTATTCGGGTCTCCCAAAGAGGAATCGAAAGAGCTATGCTTGGAATATCACGCCTCACTCAAGTGAGAGAAGGAATCCGGAGTTCTGACCTCCGTCGCTATTCCAGAATCAGGGACACTGTCTCGTTTGCCAAGGCATCAAAAATCAGATGGGCTGGACACGTAATGCGATTTGGAGACAACCGCTGAACTAGAGCCATTACCGACTGGATCCCACGGGATGTCAAAAGATCTTCTTTTGTGGCCGCCCACCTACAAGATGGTCAGACTTCCTTGTCAAGACCCTGAAGGAACGGTTTGAGGCTCTTCATATTCCTGAATCAACCAGATGCCATTGGGCTACATTGGCAGGTGATAGGGTCCAATGGAAATGTTACTGGTGCCCGCTCGAGCAAATCGATGAATAAAGGGATTCAAGTGATTCAAGTGATTCAAGTTGATCTTTTGCAATATGTGGCAATATTCATAGACACAAAAGAGAGTGAGCTTAAATCTGTAACTTAAGTCTCGGTAGCCTTTCCTGAGTTGTGTGTCTTGGCATAGTTACGTTTGGAAAGGATTACTTCATCCTATTTTCAGGTCCAGAATTAAATCTGTGTTTACCAGCAAAAAAAAAAATCATGTGTTGAAAATATATTTGAAGACAAACTATTCGTAATTTATTCAAAATAAAAACTGAGGTTACAAATAGTATTTCTCTTAGTTCTAGAATACATGTATGAGAGCCAGAATGGGCTCAACAGCATGTGCTTTGCATGTGTGAAACCCTGGTTCCATCCTCAGTACTGAAAATTTTTAAAATGTATCAGATGTGGGGAGAAAGTGACTCTCATTCATTGTTGGTGGGAATATCAACTGGTCCAGTCTTTTTGGAATTCAATAGGGACATTCCTCCACAAACTAGAAATAGAACTCCCCTTTGACCCAGCAATACCACTCCTGGGAATTTACCATGGGGACTCAAAAACACATAGCAGAAACACCATCTGCACTTCTATGTTCATAGCAGCACTATTCACAACAGCTAGAATCTGGAAACAACCTGAGTGCCAAGAACAGATGACTGGACAAAGAATATATGGTACATCTACACAATGGAATACTATGCAGGTGTTAGGGAAAAGTGAAGTTATAAAATTTGCCTATACATGGATGGACATGGAGAGTATCATGCTGAGTAAAATTAGTCAGAAGGAAAAGGACAGATATAGAATGACTACATTCATTTCTGGGATATAAAACAAATAGTCTGAAACCAATATCCAAGGCCAGGCAATACATAGACCAGGAGGGCTTGTCAATGGTTGGAACCTAACAAGAGTGTGTGGAAGTCAGAGGTTGTACAGTGTACTAACAAGTGGAAATGGTAATGACAGACTAGAACTGAGCATTGAACATAGGCAAAAGCAATATACATGATGAGGGAAAGGGAGAGGGAGAGGGAGAGAGGGAGAGGGGAGAGGGAGAAGGAGAAGAAGAAGGAGAAGGAGAAGGAGAAGGAAGAGAAGAAGGAGGAGAAGGAGAAGGAGAAGGAGAGGGAGAGGGAGAGGGAGAGGGAGAAGGAGGAGGAGAAGGAGAAGGAGAAGGAGGAGAAGGAGAAGGAGAAGGAGGAGAGAAGGAGGAGGAGGAGGAGAAGGAGAAGAAGGAGGGAGGAGGAGGAGGAAAGGAGGAGGAGGAGAAGGAGGAGGAGAAGGAAGAGGAGGAGGAGGAGAAGGAGGAAGAAGAGGAAGAGGAGGAGGAGGTGGAGGGAGGAGGAGAAGGAGCAGGAGGAGGCAGAGGAGGATGAGGAGGTGGAGGTGGAGAAGGAAGAGAAGGAGGAGGAGGAAGAGGAGGAAGAGAAGGAGGAGGAGAAGAAGGAGGAGGAGGCAGAGGAGGAGGAGGAGGAGGTGGAGGTGGAGGAGGAGAAGGAGGAGAAGGAGGAGGAGGAGGAGGAGGAGGAAATCCTAGTTTGACACTGTTTTTATTTATCTTTTCATCACATCTTCTATAATCAATATACCCCACTTTTATAATCAAGAACAAATGCTATCCTACAGAGAAAAATGTTAAAGATATGCCTCACTAGCAAAGAATGTAAAAGTTAACGAGAGCATATGGCCAAGTACCAGTTCCTTCTGGAAGATTCTAGGACTGACCACCAATCACAGTTAAGGCTAAAGAATGGTCCCTAGAGCTTCCCTGGACAGTGACTATGGAAACATACTGTGGGGCTACAGCAAAGTGTAGCCTGTGGAGAAGAAAGAGTAAGTGAAGCTAGGAAGAGGGAATGCCTGAAAGTGACGATCAGAAACTCAAAGTTACAGGCGAGCTGGAAAAAAAAGTAGAAGCATGCAGTGTTTGGCAACCGAAGTCTCTGGAGCTCCAGTCACAGGACACAGCAGACAGGGGACATCTCACATACTGACACTGAAAGCGATTGCTGGCTGTGTGGGCAGGCGCAGAGCTGGAGTGGCGACCTCAGATGGAGAAGCCATAGGGCATCTTGAGGATTTGCATCTGCGAAACGCAGGCTCTCACATTCACTGTCTGATACAATAAGCATGACCAACATAAGCTCTTTATTTTTAGCTAAATTAAGATTAAATGAAATTTAAAGCTCAGTTCTGACACACTAGCCACATTTCAAGTGGCTAATGGCTATCATATTGAACAGCCCGGAATGGGAATTTTTCCATCATCACAGAATGTTTTCCAATGACAGCTCTGCTCTAGGGAATTGCTCTACAGGGAGGCTTAGATTTCAGCAGAGACAGTGAGGCAGCGAAGAAAGATAAACTGGAAGCCAGCAGGTCAGATCAAACCCAGCTCCCGCACTTATCAGTTGGGAGATCATGGACCCAATAGTAAAGCTCTCCCAGTCTTGGTTTCTTTCTCTGTCGACTGAGAAAAATTATAACCACCTCCCGGGGCCTGCTACAGATTAAATGCAGCAAAGCACAAGGTCTGCTCTTACACGCAGTAGGATCTTCAACAGCAACTGCTACCAGAGGACTGAGGACCCAGAGGCTCCTTCTAGAGCAACTCAGAACATCCAAAACCAAGAGGCCTACCCAAAGCAGGAAAGTTTCCACCCAGAATTAACCTGAAAAGAAGCTCTTTGGTGTCATTGAAAGTCTTTGGGTTGTTTGAAGCCACCTGGTCTCACAGCTAATGAAAGCCCAAGTTGATGAACACCTAAAGCACCAAATGAGAGGAAGCCTGGGAGCTTTGCAGCCATGAGCACCTGCACAGCCAGAAATGATCCCAGCCTACTGGGATTCAGCCGTAAGAGCAGTGATACAGCTGGGACTCAAGTCTGGGTCTCAAAGTGGTCCCCACACATCCAGGTTATCTCCTACAATGTCTTAGTCCCATGGCATGGGGAAGCTTTTCCCTTGGGGGAACAGTAGGTGCTCCCAAGTGGTGCTCAGAAAGTCTAAGGCAAGGGCCCAAGATTCAAAGTAGCTTGGGTTCTTCAGTGCTGGGAATTAGCTGGGTCACCCCTAGCACTACCCAGGGAACATTCAGGGCTGTCCCAGGGATGCCCCAGTGTGCTGGGGCTGAACAGGGCAAGACGTGTGTCTTCACCCCTGTATTGTTTCTCCAGCTCAAGGAAGCCTTTAGAGTCCCAGACTAAACAGCTCCTTGGGCAGGACAAGCCTCCAACTCCGCATCTCTGCTGGCTTCTGTTTTCCTCTGGAAGGGTGACGAACTCATGACAAGCCAGAAGAGGGATTAGGAAAGGACACACAGAGCCCTCCCTGGTATTACTCAGTGGAGGAGGGTTTAAACCAGGACTCAGAGCACGTGGAAATACAATTGAAGAGCTGCTCAGATGGGGCTTGAGCACCGTCTCCAGGAGGGAGAATGGAGGAAGGGGTGGCAGCAACACCCAGAGCACAACTCCCCAGGGTTCCTACATAGAGCACCTTACAGAGTGAGGGTGCCAATGACAGAGGGACAGGAGTGGGCACAAAGAGGCTGTGTGCAGCCACATGGCTCCTCCCTCGTGCGGCCTGCCTGCACAGCAAATGAACAGGGACATGGGGAGGTGCCAAGGCTAATCAGCATGGCCCTTTACAAACAGGGCGTACTTATAGACATGCAGGGGGTGAAAATAAGCCTCTCCCTACAGCTACCTGCCCTGTAACAAGAGTTGGTTTTCCTTGTGAGGTGCTTCTTTTGAGGCTGTGACCATCTGTGAGTGGCACTGCCATGTTCCTTTCTGCCCCTGTCCACAGGTGGATAAGGCTGTAGGCTATGTTGGCCCTGGCCTAGGGAATCCCAAGGGTAGGGAGAGGGGGAGGAGATGCTGGGAGAAAGATCAAAAGATCAAAACAGGTGATCCTGTATTCCAAAGGGACTGGCTCCCAGCTGCTCTTTGGGAAAACTGCCCACCATTTTCCCTGTGCCCAGCTGATCATGAGGCACCCGGGAGGGAAGGTGGGATCTAGCCCTGGCCCACCACTGCAGCAGAGCCTCGCAAGAAGCTAGAGGACACCCCCCCACCCACACACACACACACCATCAGGGCCACCATTTTCCACATCCGGACTCCCCACTTGTCAGAGCTCCACCCAGCAGAAGAGCTGATCACAAGTCCGGTTTATCAATAAATGCTTGAGATTATAGGTGACTACAAGAGTATCCCACCCAAAAAGCAGAGCCTGGCAAGCTACCTGTGTTGTATTTGATATGCCAAATACCAGTAACAATTATATACCACATTCCCATGACCTGATGGAATGGTTTGAGGCTCTTTATGTTCCTGGAGCTAGCAGATGCCCTTGGGCTACACTAGCATGTGACAGGATATATGGAGATGTTACTGGTGCCCCCTCGAGGAAATAGATGATCAATAGGAAGACAAGTGATACAAGTGATACAAGAACTAGTGGTTTTGGGGCTTATTCCTGACTCTGTGCTAAGGAGTTCCTGGCAGTACTTAGGTACCACTGTGGTGCTGAAATAGAAAGAGGATTGGCCATATGCAAGCAAGTGCCTTAGCTACTAATCTCTCCAACCAGCAATAGAGTCTGTCCACTAACAGTAGAACACCAGATCGATAACCATGTCTCCACAGCCTGTAGCCCAATCCATCCCCCACTGCTCCAAACACCACCTCCATAAATCCACTGGAGGAGCATTTGATATGCACCTACTCAGTGCTTGGTATTGTCTAGGCTGCTCACCCTCCCCTGTTGCCCCATGAAGCTGCTGTCCTGGCCCATGCCGGACTTGTATAACCCAACTGCACACTAAAAGGCACAGCAAGTATTTGTACAACAGACAAATGCCTGCAGAGGAGTCGTTCACACAAGAACAATGCGATCCATGCTATAAAAAAGTCTTGAGTCCCAAGACCTCTGGGAACTGAGGAAAGATCAGTGCCGCCAGGTGAGATGCATTCGGACGGGGGTCTAATCCTTCCGAGACTGGTGACTCCTAAAAGGAATGAGGCTGGCAGAGCTGCTGGCTCTTCCCGTGTGTTTGCTCAACAAAGAAGTGAAGACCACAGAAAGGCTGGCCCAGGTGCTTCTGTTTTGGGGGTCAATGTAGGACTGTCTTCCTGCTGAGCACAGCAAGAACAGATGGGCTCTGAGATGCCCCCCACCCCCTGGGATTGGCTCTGGGGACACAAGAATCAACAGATGAATCAGACCAGATCCTGCCCTCCGGCAGACGTGCACTCAGGGAGGGAAGAAGACGGCGCACAGCCACAATAAGCACCATGAGGACGCTTGTTGGTTCTGCCAACTGCAGGCAACTGACCAGGCTGCCTCTAACTGCATTAAGCTCTGGGTTAACACATTGGTTGTCATTGGTTGTCATTGGTCACAGAGCTTTGTTCTCCTCTGGACCTTTCAGACTTCAGAAAGGCAACATTGCACCAATGTCCTAGGTCACTGAGATCCTACTCTTTTTATTTGTTTTTGGGCCATATAGATGCCCAGGGCTTATTCCTCTGTGCTCAGGGATGACTCCTGGCAATACTTGGGGGACTCTGGGTTGACAGGAGCCCACTCAAGGCACAAATTTGTTGTTAGAAAGAAGAGAAGACCAAAGAAGGAATGGAAGACAGCCGAGGAGCCCAGGTCCCACAGTTATTAGGACACATTCCCTGTGGATAGCTCCAGCTCTCTCTGCAACAACTCAAACCCTGCCACAAAGGTGCCTCTGTCCTTTGTAGGAAGACAGACACCCTGCTGGGCTCCAAGTGACCCTCACACCCTCACCTCCCTCTCTTCACACTCCCCATCTCTTCACACCAACCCAGGTTTCTCCTTCTAAAAGAGAAAAAGGTGAGAGAAATAATAGTACAGTACGGGGTTGAAAGGTTTATCCCGTGTCCAACTGAACCCAGTTCAAATCTCCCCACATCACATTCGGGCCACTGAGCACCACCAGGAGTCACTTTTGAGCACAGAGCCAGGAATCATTCCTGGGTCACTCCTAAGCACCATCAGATATGACCCAGAAATGAGAGAGAGAGAGAGAGAGAGAGAGAGAGAGAGAGAGAGAGAGAGAGAGAGAGAGAGAGAGAGAGAGAGAGAGACAGAGACAGAGACAGAGAGAGAGAAGGGAATAGGCAAATAGGCAGCAGGTGATAAAGGGAGAAAAGGGAACAGAAGGCAAATAGAGGCAGGGAAGGAGACATCAGTGGGAAGCCCCTTGGCACACAGGCGGTGCCAGTGCAGTTCAGCCATTGGAGACTAGCTAGGGAGCAGGAACTGAGCGACTTCCTGGATACCCGCTCAAAGACCAGGGTCATTGCCCTGGGATCCATCCAGCCCCAAGGTTCCTTTCAGCAGCAGACGATGAAGCAGGTGGCAGCCAGTCTGGTGAGCAGAGCTGCTGTGGGCTCCTGGGCTCCACAGCTCCAAATGCCATCGTGCCCTGCCCGAGATCCTCTTGTGCCGGGACTCCATGACCCTACCCAGGGGCAGGGCAGGATTCGGAGATTCAGCCATTTTCTGGCTTCTCTTCAGCTTCAGAGGATGATCCCCAGCTTCAAATTGCTTCAGCTCAAATGCCTTGTGATTTTTCCAGGCTGCGGGGAGGAGAGGGTATTGATTGTGCGTTTTGATAAGGTCAGCAGTGATCAGCTCCTGACAGTCAAGCGGATGGCCGGTCCCCTTCCCCTCCACTAGATGTGGTTCCACATGCGAAAGCGGAAGGCGGGGGAGGGGCGAGGCTGAATCCTTTGTTTCTGAAACCTCCTTAAGCCCCTCAGCAGAAGCTCTGGTAGCTCAGAGCACTCACACGCTGCTGCCCTCCCTCCTTCATTCTCTCCCTCAGAGCATTCCTGCCCCCTTCCCTCAGCCTATTCTACATTGGGAGGAAGGTGACTCACTTTCCTCCAAAGAACCAATTAAGTCCTGCCTAACAGCAGCAGACTCCAAGGACACTGATTAACGTTCAGAACCTGTAGGACTGTTCAGACTGAGGGACCAGGAGGGCAGGGAAGGCTCCCCTGAGGCTTCAGGAGTTGATTTGAGCTTGATGAGAGCAGTGCTTGGCTCCTCGCGGTGCTGAGGACTCCCAGGTTCCCTTCCCAGTCTTGCCTGCCAAGGGCTGATGCCTCAAATGACTGCCAGGGGGTATTCAAAGCATCATGTCAGGTACAGAGATGTCACAGGGCTTAGGCGCATGCCTTGGGAGACCCCAGTTTGCTTCCAAGCATTATAAGAGGGCCCTGGAGACTGTCCTTGCTCTGTATGAGGTGACCAGGGGTTCTGTCCCCTGGACCCGTCCATCGCTGTATCCCCTTTAACACCATATTCTCAGGCCCTGGCACTAAACCACCAATCCAGTTGGCAAGAATCCCAGAGGGGACCCTTGGGCTTCTTGAGTACCAGTCAGGACACACACACACACACACACACACACACACACACACACACACACACACAAACATTGTGTCCAGGATATCAATATTTTCCTAGAGAGAAGACGCAGAACTTCCATCAAATTCTACTTCAGACCAAAAGAATGATGATTGTATGAAATCTTTCTATGGATTCTGAGAGTGTGACAGCCAGCTCCCCAAACTGCCTTCAGGCAGCAGTGAACAGGAACTGCCCCAGGAGGCCAAGACTTCCAACCCGAGTGAGGTCTCTTGGTCCCAAGCACAGTACAGCAGGATCATCGTTTGCCTTACACATGGCTGACCCAGGGTGTCCCCAGGACTACACATGGTCCCCCAAGCATTGCCAGGAGTCATCCCTGAGCACAGAGGAATAAGCCCTGGGCATCTATACGGCCCAAAAACAAATAAAAAGAGTAGGATCTCAGTGACCTAGGACATTGGCGCAATGTTGCCTTTCTGAAGTCTGAAAGGTCCAGAGGAGAACAAAGCTCTGTGACCAATGACAATGACACTGTGTGCTTGCCCCCCAGGGAAAGGAGCATGACTGTGAGACACACATCATAATGGCCCGTGCAGAGCACAGCAGGACAGTGGTTGAACAACTGGGGTTAGTTCCCAGCACCACAAGATTAAACTTGGTATATTCACCAGGTTGGTGAATGGTCTAAGAAAATGACATCAGACACAACAAAACTCACAGCTAGGCCAAGTGGAAACCTTTGCTGCCCGGCACAGCTGGTTGCTTCAGGCCCAGAGTCTTGTTACTCACAGTGATGTGCCTACATCTCCGCTTCACAAATGTGCAAGGCCAGGCTTCAGAAAGACACTATAATGGAGGTCACAAGGCCAGAGTATGGAGATGGTTGGCTGTGAGCTGAACTCTGTAACTTCAAGGCCCACGCTCCAGAAGTCAGGCCTTAAAAGAAACATCAGAACTGGGGAGTACTTAGAAGGGATTAACCTGAGAATTAGGAGAATGAATGACTTCGGTTGCCAAGGGGAAGTTCTGAGAGGGCAGACTTGGCAAATACGGAGCTCTGGTTTGGGTTTTGTGGATGACTTGTGGGCACACCTGGAGGTACGAGGGGCTGAGTGCATGTGCCACCTCCAGCTCTTGCTCAGGGGTTGTTCCCGGTGGTGCTCGGAAAATCACGCCAGTGCCAAGGATCAAGCCTGGTTCAGCATGTGCTCAGCCTTCTCTCTCTCTCTCTCTCTCTCTCTCTCTCTCTCTCTCTCTCTCTCTCTCTCTCTCTCTCTCTCTCTCTCTCTCTCTCTCTCTCTCAGCAGCCTTGTCATTGTTTGAGCATTAGACACTAAGTCAAGGAAACTGCTGCTCACTGTCCGCACAGAAGACCCCGCAGAGAGGAGACCCAGGTCATCTCCTGAGCAGATAACTATGATATGCTCTATGTAGTTTTTTTTTTTCCTGTGACTCTCAACACAAACAAAGCATTTCTTTACTTAAACAGTAATTCTTCTGAGAGTTATTGTTATTTTTCTGAGAATTCAGACTCAAAAAAAAAAAAGATGCCCAGGTGACTCAGGGTCCTACTAAATAATGAATCCTATACATAATGGGTCCTACTAAATAATGAGTCCTATATAGGCCCACAGCTCTGTCGGCAACCCCGGAAGAGATACAGACCCAACCACTCCAGACCCACAGCTGCGCTGCTCGGTCCCATGTGGAAGCAACCCATGAAGCTGACCTCCCAGAAAGGTGTTCGGTGAGCCCCTGGCTGAGTCCAACATTGCTCCAAGGGTTTGCTCCACATGTGCAGGGGAGGGGCCATGCTTGCCAGACTTGGAGCAAGGATTTGGGCTCCTCCGCCCTTTCCTCCACCTCCATGCCAGCAACCCCAATAGAGAGCACACACGCCAGACCCACAGCTCCGTCCCAGCGCACAGCTGCAGTCTTAGATGGTACTGGATATTAGGATCAGGTCCTTCCCTGCATCTTTCCCATTTATGCACTGCATACAGTTCTAGGTAGGTTCTAGTTGATACCTGTCATCCCAGTAAGCCTAGCAAGAAGCTAGATCATCCCACACATCATGAGGTCAGTCATTCTCAACATACAGACTCCACAGTTCCTCAGAGCTCCACCAAGAGAAAACCTGATCTTTCCCTTTAAGTTTCATCAGTAAATGCTCGAGATGAGAGCCTTCTACTGAGAGTATACCACATACATGGCAGAGCCTGGCAAGCTACCCATGTTTTATTTGATATGCCAAAAACAGTAAAAATTATGGACCTCATTCCCATGACCTGAAGGAAGTTTGAAGCTGTTCCTGTCCCTGGGAGCGAGAGATGCCCTTAGGATACACTTGCTTGTGACAGGACATATGGAGATGTTACTGGTGCCTGCTCAAGCAAATTGATGAACAACGGAAAGATAAGTGATACAAGTCATACATGCCCATTTTACAAGTTTGTTCCCAAAGCTATAAGTCTGTAGACCCACCTCCAAAATGTAAGCAGGAATTTCAGATTTCTCTTTTTTGGTGTTCTTAGCAATGTCTCCAAAGGGGCTATTCTTATTTCCATCTTCAGTCATTCTTCCTCCTGGTTCCCATCACATTCACTCCACTTATCCCATCATTTTAATGTCCACCAATGCCATCTATGTGTCAACAAGCACACCAGGTGCCCTCCAGGCTCCAAGCACTTCCCTATTTTTATACCCCTTAGAGGACTTCCTCTCTTCCTCTCCTCTTCCTCTCCTCTTTGTGCTTGTCCCCTGCCTTAATCAGGGACTTAAGCCAGGAATCCCCTGGCCTTAAGCAGGGGGCTTAAGCCAGGAGTCCCATGGCTCCTGGAATGCAGACCCCATTTGTTCCAGGACACCTCTGCATCTGCCCTGAATTGCCTCCTGCAGGTCACTTCATAGATAGGGGGGTGTAGTTTAAATGTGGCAGTTTATCTGACTCATGTATTTTGTACTGGCTGGTATAAATATTCTCTCATGCTACCACAATCATCTTGGGACTAGCTAGATTTTACTAGCATATTTGCCTGGCCGCATTGGATCTCTAAGTAATTAGACCAGAGAGAAATGCTGTTTGCCTCCAAGCAAGCAAGCATGGCTCCCTAATAACTCAAAGGCAACTAAAATACAAAACTACCGTGAAGTAGACGAGACTCTTGTGAAGGCTTGGAGAAATATTTAACTGGCATTCAGTATAGTCTTTGGTACAGATGCTTGCCATCTCAAAAACCCCTTCTCTACCATATAAAGAAAGGCATTTCCAGGCAGATCTTGGCTCTTGACATCAGCATATAAAAGGGCCTAGGTGAGGTGCTGGGAGAAATTACCTGAGGGCATTTGACCCTCCCTACTCCCATAATAGTGGGAGGTCTGAGTTGCAGGGGTATAAAACTAGGCTGCTTCCTCTCTTGCTCGCTTTCTTTTTGGACTCTCTTTTGGGACTTTCACTCTTCTTGGGAGTCTTGTCTTTGCCTCCTCTTTACAGGGCCTTAACACGTGGTGGCCGCCATCTTGGCCTACACGTGGCTGGGGTTCTAGCCAGGAATCCTAAGCACAGGGTTTTTTCTATTGCTGACTTGTATGCCTAAACCTGTAATAAGTAAAGCCTTTTAAAACTGCATCAGATTCCTGAGTATTCATCCATTCCCGCTGGCTTCGGAGGTAAAAGGGAACTCTCTTCCCAGCACTATTGGGGATACCAGCGGCGCCCCGACACCCATTTTCCTCCCAACACATCCTTCAGAGCCCTCTGCACCAGAACTCTTCAGCCATGCGTTCTTTTTTTTTTTTTTTTTTTTTGCTTTTTGGGTCACACCCGGCGATGCTCAGGGGTTCCTCCTGGCTCTGCACTCAGGATTACTCCTGGCGGTGCTCAGGGACCATATGGGATGCCGGGATTGAACCCAGGCCGGCACAGGCTGACCGCGTGCAAGGCAAACGCCCTACCCGCTAGGCTATCGCTCCGGCCCCAGTCATGCAGTTCTAAAAGCGCAATGAAGTGACCCATGTCAGCGATGCCCCTGGAGTTGTGCCATGAGCAACTCTGGGTCAGATGCCATGATATGTGCCTCTGAATGCCCATGCCAACATCTCCAAGCCTTAGCTTGTCCTACACAGGACCTGTGGTACACAGAATAGTCTATGATTTTAATTGAAGTTGAGTGTAGAGAAGTTAAGGCATTCCAAGAACTAAGGGTAACTTTAATAGTGCAGAGTCAAATAGATAAAAAAAATTTTTTAATTGGCCTATCTGTCGTAACATGGCAAAGTAAAACAGTCCTTAGTTTCAAGGCCAATTGGAGTATGTACATGTGTGTGTGTCTCCATCTGTCTGAACCTTTTATGACATAGTAATCAAGGTCTCAGATTTAAAAAAAACAGAAAAGCTATAACTTACAATAAAATCATTTGCACAAAAGCACTGGTGTTTAGCTAAAAATTGCCACTATTTATAATTATAGATTCATCCTTAGCCTGTTCCATGACCATTCTCAAAAAGAATGTCTCCTCAGACCCCATCATAACACCTAGCACCCGACAGGCACTCTGTGCAGAGCTGATGAATGAATGAATGAATGAATGAATGAATGAATGAATGAGCAAAGTCGGACTTTTTTACACAATGTGTTCAAATTTGCATGAGATAGAGGAAGAGGAAGTATTATTAGTGCTCTTTCTGCCGAATGGAAGAAATGAAGAAAATGAAAGACTCCTGCAACTGTTAGGCTGAGCTAGAATTCAGGCTGTGAACACTGATGGCTTCCACCAAGCCGTGGGGCATGCTCAGAAATCTCAGCAAATCACAGCAATCCTAGGTCCAAAATAATCCCTCACCCACTGCATTCTTCACAAACCCTATTCTCTTCCCCTGCCCCAGTCCAGGCAGCCAGAAGCTTGTAGTCCCTCAGGGGAACTTGCGAGCAGGCACAAGCAGACCTCTCTGGGGGATGTTCTATAAATACATCCTCTATGCCCTTGGCCCTCAGGAGACCACCAGACTCTCATTTTTAAAAATATATCTTGGGTCCAAAAAATAAGGCAATGAACCAGAAGTAGCCAACAAACAACCCACAGGTTCCACACACCTGGCCTCCAGCTTCATTAATTTAAAATATCAACTCTGAGATGACACCCCATTTCCAGACAAAATGTGTTATCTGGTCTATGAGATGCAGCAGATTAGGGAGCCAGAAAGGAGCGGCCTGTCCAGCCCAAGCAGACTCCCTGGGGCAGCTGAGCCCGAGTGTGAAAGCTTTGCTCTTCCACTTTTTGCCCAGCATTTATTTAAAGAGAAAGTCCCCACACGAAATGGAGAGACTTTGTGTTGCTTTAAGGGCTCCTTTCCTTTCCGTGGCATGGTGAGCCTGCCCTCCATTTTCCCAGGCTCCAGAGAGAAACTCTGCTTGCCAGCACTTGAGTGATTTCACCTCCAGCGTTTCCATGGTGATGCACATCCCCACACAGCCTGGAGAAAAGGTGCAGTTCCAAGTGATGATGAATATGAACGAGGACCCGCATGCTCCCTGGGCTGGAGGGCGGGGGGGGGGGCTTGGGGGGAAGAGGTCTCCTGGAAAAGCTGGGCTGAATTGAACACAGATCATGGCCTCTGTCTCAAATAGCCTGAGATGAACTCCTCCAACCTAAAGAGAATGGCTCTGCTCCCAGGAACCTGAGCTGGAAGGGCTCTGGGACCAAGGAGGCGAAAAAATGGCTGACCTGGAAACCCACAGAGCAAGCTCTGGGCAGTTGCAGATCGGTCCAGGCCTACACAGGACCTCATGGTCCCTGGAGTCTTGTCTATACCAGGCTGCCTGCAGGCTGCTGCTGCTACACTGCCCAAACTTGGCTAGAAAACATAAAGCCAACTGGTTCCCTAAGATATTTTGGGTTTTGGGGTCTAAATGCACCTCTGTCCCTCCCTCAGACCATACTAGTAATTCTGGAAGGTGAGGAAGAGTAGGAGGAGGAGAGGAAAAGGAGAGGAGGAAGAAGAGGAGGAGGAGGAGAAGGAGGGAAAGAGGAGGGAGGACGAGGACGATGGAAGGTGGAGGAAAAGGAGGAGGAGGAGGAGGAGGAGGAGGAGAAGGAGGAGGAGGAGGAGGAGAAAGTGAAAACACTGGGACTCAGAAGGGTTAATTGACTAGCTTGGGGGCGCACAACTGGTAACTGATAAAGTCAAGATGTGGCTTCAGTCCTCTTAGAATGTTCTATCATCCTCTCTCACCTGACTGCTGTGTCTAGAGCTAGGCTGATCCTAACCCCAAATGAACAATGACAAATTGTTCTCAAAGAGCCTTCCACAGTTTCTGGTAACAGCTTTCAGTTCTTTAGCATATTCTACAGTGTTTCCCTGAAGATGGTGTTACTGCCCTCCTTGAGGACACTGGAATGGTCCGAGGGATCAGCATAGCCTCTGGCATCATTAGCAGGTGCTCTCTGTCCTTCACAGAAAGAGTAGATTGCCATGTGCAGAGTGACTTTTTCCTGTTAAAAGGGAATAGTAAGCCAAATAACTTTAGGAGCTTCTGTCTACTCCCTCACAATTTAAAACCTGGCCTAATCTGATGTGCACAAGAATTCTGGGGGGGGGGGGGGCAGAAGTAAGAAAGGGCTAAGCAGTGCTCAGAGGGCTTAAAGGCCACGCCCAGCAATTCTCAGCCAAGCAAGTCTGCAACTCAGTGCAGGGACCCGAGGACATAGAGCTGTTTGGCCTTGCAGTGCTGGGAATGACTCGGGCCACACCAGCACTGCTCAGGGACAACACGGCTGCAGGAAGGTTAGGTTTGCTGGTGGTCAGAGGAGCGTCAGAGGCCACTTTTGGTTTTTGGTTTTTGTTTGTTTTTATTGAATCACCATAAGAAACATAGTTACAGAGCCGTTCATGTCAGGGTTTAGGTACACATTGTTCCAACAGACGTTCACCACTGTACATCTCCCACCACCAAGGTCTCATTTCCCTGCCACCACCCCCTCCACCTGTCTCTGTGGCAGGCACTTTCCTTCTCCCTCTGTCTCTGTCTGTCTGTCTGTCTGTCTATCTGTCTGTCTGTCTGTCTGTCTCTCTCTCTCTCTCTCTCTCTCTCTCTCTCTCTCTCTCTCTATCTCATATTCTCTTTGTCATTGTTGTTCCTTCTCTGTCTCAACTACCCTCTCCCCAAGCACTTGAAATACTTCCAACCATGGGCCACTCCAGAGGCCAGTTTTGAACCAACTCTCACGCTCAGACCTGGGCTTCTCCACCACGCTTCACTGTCCCCATGATCTTGTTCAAGCCATACCTGTCCGGTCCTAGAGTGAGAGACTAAGTCATCAACTTTAGGAGAAATTCCAGTAGCCTAAACACGAGGAGGCTGCTAAAGGCAAACCTGCCCCCAGCCCCTTTAGCCAAGTACCGGCAGTGCGCATGCATGTCCCATAGCCTGTCACTCCTCTCTAACAAATGGGCATCGAATGCTACTACTGCACACCCTGGGCCGTCCCCCAGGGACACAGAGATAACAGGCTCAGCCTCCAATCCCCCAGAGCCAGTCCCTGCGTGCAGCCCTGGCCCCCGCAGTCTCGCACTGCGTTCTCACAGCAGCCCTGAGGAACAGCTCCTGTGATCACACTCACTTCATCCTCAGGGAGAGGCAGGCTCAGCGCGGCTCACCAATCCATTTACACGGTCACACAGTGAGTAAACGGGGAAGTCATGACAGCAGCTCAGGAAGCCCCAGGCCCTGACTGATTCTAGAATCGGAAGCCACAGAACCTGCTGTGCTGGGTGCAGCAGTGAGGACTGTAGACTGTGCGCATGCTGGGCCAGGGGGCACTTCAGGGCAGGAAACACCCGAAGCATCTTATAGCCAGAATTTCTTACTGGCAACCCAGAGGCTTCCTGTCCATGGAGAAACCTCTGGAATACCACAGTCTGATTCATAGGGACCAAGAACGCCCGATGGAGAACTATTTTCCAAAGTGAAGACCATCATGTTGTTCGGTTCTCAAAAGAGTCCCCAAAGAGGTTAACAGCAGCTGTCTTGAAGTGGTGCATTTGCTCTGAGGGCTGTCTTGAGGCTGAACGTGACCCTCTGACAATGCAGGGTGGGAAAGAGTCTCACAGAAAATCAAGTTCCACAGAGCAGCTCCATGGAGTTCAAGCTCAGACTTTCCCCAGCCCATTCCCAGGACCTCCTTTTCCAAAATGCATGGCTCTAGGAAATGGAAGGAGCAGCGTGAACACAGGGAAGCATGATCAGAAGATCCTCTTCTTAGAACAGGAGGAAACTTGGAAGAGCTCTATGGCTCCCTAGCACCCTCTGCAACTTGGAACATCCTTTTGAACCCCTGGTTGCCCAAGGAAACCACTGGACCCTTGTCCCCTCCCTACATCCCCCACATCCCTGCTTCTCCCTTTAATGCATTGCAATAGGATGTTTAATGTTCTATGTTTCCGAATCACACTGGGAAGGGAGACATTCCTTTGGAATACATGACTCATCTGGGTGATATCCACTGCAAACAGGAACAAATTCAGGACTTGCTGGGTCAAACAGTCTGGAAGGACATCACAGCAGCCAAGCTGATCCCCAAGGCAGCTCTCACCAATCACAGCATGGCAGTTGTGCTAAGTTCCCAGGAGTGTCGGGTCAGACTGCTTAGCTGGGAGAATCAAAGCATTTCCAAGATGATTCAGTTTGAACTGTGCTCTGCTCACTGCCTGAGCACACATTTACAAGGCCAGTCAGCCCTGATGCCGTCATCCAATTAGCACATGCTGGCATCAAGCTCCCCAGGGCTAAAATGAAACAAGCAGGAAGAGATCAAACTCTAGTTCCACTCGCTGAAGGGGAGATGCCCAGAGGCACATGAAGCCCAGTGCACCTGCTGCAGGCAGGGAGTGGACTGCTGGAGCCCAGCGACCCCAGCAAAGGACCTTGCTGCTCTCCATCAGGTCATCAGCACTGCGCCCTTCCCTGAGCCTGGCAGTGAGCCGGGTCCTGGAGAACTGAAGAGGAAAAACAATCTCTCCTCTGAACAAGCTCACAGTCTAGTGGGAAAGTCAACCTAGTTGCTTGTTTGTTTTGGTGTTGTTGTTTTTGTTGGTTTGTTTTAAGGCAATTATAACACAGAGAGATAAGAGCTGGGATAAAATAAAGTATCAGTGACTTAAAAAGCACAGAGGAGAGATGCCTAGCTCAGAGAAGGGTGAGGAGCTTTCCTGGAGCAGACAGTACCTACAGCAATTCTTGAAATCAGACCCAAGTTAACAGAGGAAGACACCCACTGATCGGGCCTGTTGCTCAGAGTTATCAGAGTAGATGTGAGGGGAGGGACAGTATGAGCAGGACAAATGAGGGAACCTGAGAGTGGGGACTTGCGAGGCCATTGGGGGGAGACTTTAGCAGCATCACCACAGAGATGTTAAACACTTAGCAGAGTCCCACCTCCATGGTGAGACTTTAGCTCTGACTCAATAGGTCTGACCGGCTGAGAATTTGCATTCCCAGTATGTTCCCATGACGCTGCTACTACTACACTTTCCAAACCCTTTGGAGATGCTGCAATTATGTTTAAGAGTAATGGGGTGGCTGTGGGAGAGAAGCATTGGGGAGGGGTAGGACCACAGCTGATTTTGTAGGCTACACCTGCCCTGAGGCCATCAGCTTAAGGAGTCACTTCAACTCAGTGCTCAAAGGACCATGCAGTGCCAGAGACCATGCAGGCCTCCTTTACATGCAAAGCATGTGCTCAGCCCACTGAGCTGTCACTCTGGTCATTGCAGAAAGATAACTTTTTAAAATAAGTGATTGGGGAAAGGAAGATTTATACACCAAGATCACTCTGGCAACAGGCTCAAACACAGATAGAATGTGGTTCAGTTCAAGACAGAACACACTTACACAGATCCCAGCCCAAACCAAAGCAGTGCCAGCAAGCATGGTATTGGGGATGGGGGGGGTGTCCCAGAAGATGTAGAAAGCAGCCACGGGTGGCTAGGCAACAGGGAACTCGAGAACAAGAATGAGGTTTCTAGCACTGAAACGTAAAGATACAATTAGGTACCTTTTCCTAAGATAGAAAATATGAGAGAACTGTTCACCGCCCGTGGGGTGGTCACAAGTCCAGATTTCCTGGAAAACAATATGGACAATCCTCAAAAAAATTAGAAATTGAGCTTTCATACAACCCAGAAATACTGCTCATGGAAATATACTTTTGTGGCCCAAAAATAGCACATTGCAAAAAAAAGTCACCTGCACTACTATGTTCACCGCAACACTATTCACAATAGCCAGAATTTGAAAACTACCCTAGAGCCCCAGAATGGATGAATGGATAAAGAAAATAAGGCACAAAAAGTAAATAAAATTAATTAATTAATTAATTAATTAAATTTTAAAGAAGAAACTAAGGCACATCTATGTAATGGAACAATCTGCAGCTGTTAGGAAAAAAATAAAGTCATGAAATTCACTTATACATGGATGGACATGGACAATATCATGTTTAGTGAAATCATTAAGGAAGCGAGGGCAAATATAGAATGATTGCACTTATTTACAGAACATAAAAAAATAGCATGTGAGCAATACCCAAGGACAATAGAAACAAGGAACAGAAGCGCTGGTCCATGGTAGGAAGCTTGCCGCAAAAAGAGAGGTGGATTCTATGAGAGCAGAGAAGGGGCCATTATGAGAATGATAGCTGAAAATGATCATTCTAGACAAAATCTGAGGCTGAAAGAGGGAAAGTGATATGCATGATCCTTTCAGAAACATTATTGCAAATCACAGTGCCTAAAAAAGAAAATATGAGAGAGACAGACAGACAGACAGAGACAGAGAGAGAAACTAGAGAGAGAGACAGACCAAGAAGAAATGTGGTTTTCATAAATAGAGGCGGGGGGATCACAGACAACCCTTTAATGTATTATCTGTAATCCATAGTCTGGAGGGAAGGAAAAGAAAAAGAGAGAAACAGAAAGAAATAAAGAACCTGCCATGGAGCAGGGCTGGGGGAGGGGGGGGAACTGGGGACGTTGGTGGTGGGAGATGGGCACCGGTGGCGGGATGGGTGCTGGAACACTGTATGACCAAAACCCAAATATGAACTTTTTAATTGTATATCTTTGTAATTGTAAAAATAAAAATAAAAAAAAGAAATGTGGTTTTCAGAGAGGCTGGTTTGGGGGGCAGGGTGGGGAAGACAGCAGGGAACCTGGGGACATTGGGGGGTGAGAAATGTGGACTGGTGAAGGGATGGATGTTACAACATTGTATGATTGAAACTCAATCTCAAACAACTTTGTAGCTGTGTATCTCATGATCATGTATTGATAAAAAATGAAAAATTTTCTTTTAAGTTTTTAAAAAAGAAAAGAAAATATGAAAAAACTTTTTCTTTACCAGGGGCTAAGATTTGGGGGACTGACATGTTCTTTTTTACATATGTCATGTTCATGATGTCCATAAATGTTAAGCAGAGGTACACAGACTTGAAGGCTGGGGAGAGATGAACTGAGGGTATGTAGGCGTGGGGTCTTTTCACTAATGGAGTGGAGGGCAGGTAGAAGACGTGGAGGACAATAAGAAAATAAGACCTGGAGAAATAGCACAGAGTTTAAGGTGCTTTTCTGTATGCAGTAAACCCTGGATTGACCCGTAGCATAGCATATAGTTTCCTGAGCACCACCAGGATTGACCTCTCAGCACAAAGCCAGTAAGTGCTGAGATCTACTAGGCGTACTTCCTCTGCTCATTGTGGCCCCCCAAAATGAGAATACACATAAAGAAAAGCCCAGAACAATAGATAAAGACAAGAACAGAAAGTCTACCAATAGCACCTTTGAACCACTATCTTTTAAGAGGCTGAAGCAACGGGAAAGAAAGAAAGAAAGAAAGAAAGAAAGAAAGAAAGAAAGAAAGAAAAGAAAGAAAGAAAGAAAGAAAAGAAAGAAAGAAAGAAAGAAAGAAAGAAAGAAAGAAAGAAAGAAAGAAAGAGAAAGAAAAAAAAAAAAAAAGAAAAAAAAAAAAAAAAAAAAAAAAAAAAAAGAAAAAAAAAAAAAAAAAAGAAAGAAAAAAGAAAAAAAAAAAAAAAAAAGAAGAAAGAAAGAAAGAAGAAAGAAGAAAAAAGAAAGAAAAAAAAAAAAAAAAAAAAAAGAAAGAGAAAGAAAGGAAGGAAGGAGAGAAAAAAAAAAGAAGAAAGAGAGAAAGAGAGAAAGAAAGAAGAAAGAAGAAAGAGAAAGAAAGAAAGAAAGAAAGAAAGAAAGAAAGAAAGAAAGAAAGAAAGAAAGAAAGAAAGGAAGGAAAGAAGGAAAGAAAGAAAGAAAGAAAGAAAGAAAGAAAGAGAAAGAAAGAAAGAAAGAAAGAAAGAAAGAAAGAAAGAAAGAAAGAAAGAAAGAAAGAAAGAAAGGAAAGGAAGGAAGAAAGGAAGAAAGAAAGAAAGAAAGAAAGGAAGAAAAGAGTACAGGAAAGGATCATGTGAGTCTTGAAGGCAGCAGAACACAGGCAGAGTTAGGAGAGCAAAAGGGTTACTAGTAGCAACCTGAGCCAAAAGGAAAGAGGAGAGGGGGATGAGGCATGGGCCAGCCAGACAGGTGTGGACTTAGGTCTCCAGCACCCGCAGGGACAAGCCCTTCTGAGTGCCCCTGCTTTGGAGATTTGTGTCTCGCACGCCTACTGCTGCCTCTCACAGTTTCCTCCCAGGAAAGAGAGAAGTCTGCCCAGAGATGGAGGCAGCCCTGAGGGAGCCTGGATCAGGCACTGAGTCCTGTCTCAGAAGGGGGAGCTGAGCACTGCCTCTTCCTGACGGCCACAAGGGAGAAGTGAGAAAACACTATCCAGAGTTGTCACAGGCGCCAAAGGAGGAGAAATTAAGGAGGGAGCTGTGAACAATTGCCAAAGCCTCCCAGCAGGGAACCATGATGCACAATTGTCAATTCCATATACCCCCAGAGTAGAAAAAAGAGCTTTGTCACCAAGGAGCACTGACAGAGTGGCAAGGAAGCCAGACTGGGAGGAGCTCAGGGAAAGAAAGGAGGACCCTGGCGGAGAGGATGTAGATAATCCTTCCAGGGCTCTGTGGGGGGAGGAGAGAGAGAGAGAGAGAGAGAGAGAGAGAGAGAGAGAGAGGTGGGACCTAGAGAAACTCCTAAAGAAGCAGGAACACGTAAACACGTAAACCAGGACAATGGTGGGGGGGTGGGGAGCAGGGGGGAGTATGCACCCACATACTTAATTATCTGTGAAGGATCCACCTTGGATCCACATCCAGGCCACGAAGCTGGGGGGCAGCCTCCTGGGCAGGCAGGGAAGCACCTGCTGAAGGCTCAACCCCTTTCTCTGTCATTGATCCAAGCTCAGCCCTACTGCTCATGCCCCCACCTCACTCCCTGGAGGTCTCACTGAGCTGCACAATCATAAGTCATTGTCCTAATAGCTTTATTAGAAAAAAAAGGCATTAAAGCCCAGCTTAATGAAGCCCAGCCTCGGGAGGCAGCAGGCAGCCCACTTATCATCACACCTTCCACGGGCCTCCTGGGAGTCCACCCAGAAAAGCGTCCATCGAAAGGAAGGGGCGATTAACCTCGGCCAGACAGAGAAGATCATCCACATGTTGTGGTTTGTTTTCTTCCTTGAAGGGAACAAGGGCCCCACAGTAACCTGTCACTGTGGGGCAAGTGGAGCTGGTTGGAACGAGTGTCTGAAGCCTTCCCCTCCTCAAATCTCTGCCTTGATCAATAAAAAGATCACACCAAGACAACTTAGAGCTTAATTATTTACTATTTCTGTGCTTCCCTAGAAGAGATATTTTCTAAAGAAATCAAACTGCTTCCCAGTGCCATATGGAGTCAATATCCTTGCTCTAGGAGGTGTTAATGAATTAATTAATCAGCTAATGGTAGAGAAGGTCTTCAGAGACCATGTCATCTCGGCTCCCAATGGGATCCCTCTTCACTCGTCCTGGCCATCATTTTAAATCATTCTTTATTTCCCAAAACGGGAATTATTCCTCAGTCAAGAATTCATGAAGTTGCACCACTGTTTAGAGTCGATTATGGTGGTAATTTCTTTTATTTTGTTTTCATGTTATTTCTGTTTTATGAAACTGACTCCTAATTATCTGTGAAGATGGGACACCCACATCCTGTGAGAGCACACCCGCAAGCTAGCAGGCTCCAGTGTTCATGGCCAATCACAGATACGTCTTCTTGGAGTTCTCTTTACTCTCAAGAAAGAGCATTCAAGAGCAGAAAAAATACCTTGAAATTCAAAAATATGGCAGGAAAAGATAGCTGTGAGCTCAATGGGTCCAGAAACTAAGTGATGACTCTTCCGTGTAATATGATTAATAATAAATGGGAAGAATGGTCGTTTAAAGTCTCCATGACAAGGGGCCAGAGTAACAGTACAGCAGGTAAGGTAAAGTACTGCCTTGCATGTGGATGACCTGGGTTCAATCTCCGGAGATCCATATGGTCCCCTGAGCACCTTCAGGATAGATTACTGATCACAAAGCCAGGAGAAACGCCCGCAGTGTGGGGTGTAGCCCCAAAACCATAGTAAACAAATAATCATAAAGTTTAACAGGAACGAGGTGTTGCCAAAAAAAAATGAAAAATAAAAAATAACTAAACAGTTAACTAAAAAGTAACTAAAATAAAATAAAAAATAACTCAACTCTCCCCGTCACTGTCAGAGATGCTATACAGCAGGTAAAGCACTTTCCTTTTACCAGTCAACCCTAGTTATATCCCTGGTACCACATATGGTTCCCTAAACACTGCTAGGTGTGATCCCTGAGCATAGAGGCAGGAGAAACCCTAGGCAGTGTGGGTGTGGCCCCAAAGCCAAAGTAAATAAATAATCACAAAGTCTCCATGTCAGGACCAGAGAGATAGAATAAGGATATACTAGTAAGGCGTTTGCCTTGAGTGGGGGTGACCTTGCCCAGAAGGGGTCCCAAGGCCTTCTCAGCACCCCTTGGGAGGCCCAACATTTAATTAGTTATTTAATTAACAACAAAGAATTAAAAATAAATTCTCCTGACAGCAGTAGGAACACAAAGAAGATAGTTATGGGAACAAGGAAGTAGGATATGCTTATAAGGACAGTTGGAGGGCTGAGACTTGTTATCAAGGGAAATAGCCAAACCTTACTGGGAGATTATTTTAAAAAAGACACAAGAAGGAGGCAGGACAGTGGGGGGGAGAGGCAGGCCAGCTGGAGGCAGAGACCGCTTGGCTGATTTTACAAGACTGGGACACTTGGAGGGAGCCTGAGGGAAGGAAGCGATTAACCTGGTGGGAGGAGAGGAGGCAGGTGGAGAGAGGAGAGATGAGGGTTGCGAACCTATAAAGAAGGTTCCGGTGCTCCTCTGTTGGGGAGATATAAGCCAAGTGACTGCAGGAGGAGGGAAGGAAACGTTTGTGTCTGCTTTAAAGCACCATTTTATTGAGCTCTTGCAAAGTTAAGTCCAGGCCCAAGCTGGGATTTAAATAATCACTGAGACCCTTTATTAAACCCGTGTTAGTGGGTACACAGGTGCTAAGAGCAGCAGACATGTAGTGAGGGGTCAGCTCCAGCTCAACTCCCAGAGGCAGAGACCGAGCCCAGCGGCTGGTAACGACAATAAGTGGTTTTCTACCAAGCAGAGCCAAGCTGCCCTCTCACCGCGTAAACGCCCTCATCTCCTCTCTCCCCACACTGTATTGGAACACATCAGAACACATTTTTTCTGTAAAAAAAAAAATTGATGCAGATGATGACTGAGACCCATCAAGAGGATAGAGTAGGTGTGAAAACAGCCAACTCTTGGACCAGAGAGACTCAGAGAGTGTTTATCATGTTCATGCTGTGTGCCCTAGGCAATTTACTTAAGCTATCTGAGCTTTGGTTCCTCTTGACACAGAGTCGGGAGAATTAAATCATCCAAATAACCTATATAAAGACTCTGCAAGTGTTAACTGTTAGCCTGGTTACTAAACCACAGGCTGCAGCACACTATGGAGTACCTGGGCTTTTGTGGCCCAGATTTGGAACACAATTACCATTGTTCCTATAAGAAAAAGCATTCTTAGTTCAAGCATCCCATTTTCAAAAGTTACATTTCCAAATTAATTTACAAATTGGGAAATGTCTGTTCTTGTTTTTAGCATCCTATGCAGATCCAAAATCACTTGATACGTTTAAGAATATGAAATGTATTATGTATAACTTGGTTGCTCATAAATTTATCATGTATGATATTTTTAGAGATATGAAGACTAGGGAAGAAAAGAAATTCAGAAATGTGTGGGAAATGCATTTTTCTGTGTTTTCTTGAGAAGAAAAAAAGTCTGAAGAGATTTAAAAAGCTTGATATCTGTCTCATACTTACAGCAACCTAACCCCCTCCCTAGCAAGCAGAATCCTGCATCAAGAGATACTGAAGCAAGACAGAACTAGAATGTAAACAAGTGAAAAATGGACCCATGAAATTCTTTACCTGAGAATCGGAGCTCCATGCATTTTTCTGAAATTTGTGAATGACTTATTGGACCTTAGAGGGCAAGTGTAACTGACATTCATCAGGTAGTTGCTTTAAAGAAATCCTTTCTGTTCTTTCTTAGGACTGCATAGTATTTTATTGTGTATATCAGTCACAACTTCTTGACCCATTTGTCCATAGTTGGTCATTTGGGTTGTTTCCATATCTTGTCTATTGAACTAAGAGCCATAATGAACTTAGATGTACATGTATCCTTTCAAGTTAATACTTTTGAGTTTTGAGGATAGGTTCCAAGAAGTGGCATCACTGGATCATATGGGAGCCTCTATTGCAATGTGTAGGAGAAATGTTCATATTATTTTCCATAAGGGCTGAGCCAGATGTTGTTCCCACCAACAATGGATATGGGTTCCCTGCCTCACCACATCCCTGCCAACACCAGCTGCTTTCAGACCTGTGATATATGCTATTCTCACTGGTTTCAAATGGAATCTCTGTTGTTTTTATCTGCATTTCCCTAATCATGGGTGGCAATGAGCGACTTTTCATATATCAGTTGACCATCTGTATTCAGGAAGTGTACATTTACATCCTCTCCCTGTTTTTTAGATAGGCTCGTTGGATTTGTTTTTTCCACAATTTCATTTAAACACTGTGGTTTACAGAGTTGTTCATGATGATTTGTTACAGGCATTCAATAATCCAACACCAAATTCCCCACCACTGTCTCCTCCCCGCCACCATTACCTCAATACTCCCAACCACCCCTCAAGCCTGCCCCCAATGCAGGCACACAATAATTAATTTTATATTGCTTGTTACCACTAAATGGTTAATGGATGATCAGAAACTATTTCTTAGAATAAAATTTGTGAAAATTGCTGTATCTCACCATGGGCACATTAAGTCTTTGTCTGAGAGTTTACTAAGCTGTTGTTACAAGTTAAGCCTTCCGTGTTAATGCTCTTGTTACTTGAGATTGGTTGGCTTCTATATTACTTCCCATTCAATCTGGTGTGCTACTACTGGAATGTCAGTGTTGTAGAGTTTGGAGATGTTGCTCCAGAAAAGTCAAAATATTTGACTGGGAAGTCTAGCTAGAGGCATGGCAGCCGCTTTGGGGTGTGGGAATGGCTACCGGGCTTTGCTAGGGGGCAGCAGGGGGTGGCCCCTGGAAGTCTCAGGGGGAAATGATGTCTCAGAATTTTTTCCAGCTAGTTGATTTCTCTCAAGATTAATTTATGAGCTTCTGGAACAAGGCCTGTAGCTGAGCTTACATGGCAGAAGGGTCATTTAATTTTCTGTTGCTGAGTTTTTGTGAGTGCTCTCTTGATCTTGGATATTAGGCCTTTGATGTGTTGTATGCAAATATTTTCTCCCATGATGTAGAGTGTCTTCTTATTTTAGCTTTGAGGTTTTTTTTTTCCTTCTGTGCAGAAGCTTTGTAATTTTATATATTTTCTATTGCCATTTTTGATGTTTTACATCTGTGCTCACCTTATTGAAGACACTTCTAGTTCATGCAATTTGGATGCCACAAGTAGATGGAACAAGAGGGTATCATGTTGAATGAAGTCAGCAGGTACAGAAATGATCTCTCTTATATTTAGGACTTAAATATTCACAGCAAGGTAGCAACAAAGGGCCAAAGGCAACACAACCAGAAAATTGATGCTCAGAATTGAGTTTGGGGTGGAAAGAGGGAAAGTGAGAGTTATTGGGGGACATTTGGGAAGGGATGTGGGTACACTAGTGATGAGTGTGGTGTTGAAATTATGTGCATGTGAAGCCATATCACTTGATCACTTGAATCCCGTTATTCATCGATTTGCTCGAGCAGGGGCCAGTAACATTTCCATTGGACCCTATCACGTGCCAATGTAGCCCAATGGCATCTGGTTGATTCAGGAATATGAAGAGCCTCAAACCGTTCCTTCAGGGTCTTGACAAGGAAGTCTGACCATCTTGTAGGTGGGTAGCCATGTGATCTTTTGACATCCCATGGGATCCAGTCGGTAATGGCTCTAGTCCAGCGGTTGTCTCCAAATCGCATTACATGTCCAGCCCATCTGATTTTCGATGCCTTGGCAAACGAGACAGCGTCCCTGATTCTGGAATAGCGACGGAGGTCGGAACTCCGGATTCCTTCTCTCACTTGAGTGAGGCATGATATTCCAAGCATAGCTCTTTCGATTCCTCTCTGGGAGACCCGAATAGCATTCTCATCCTGCTTTCGTAGGGCCCAGGTCTCTGAGGCGTATGTTAATGCAGGGAGAATGGTGGAGTCAAAGAGATGTGCCCGGAGCCGGAGGTTCTTTGTCCTTTTTAGCTATTTCTTCGATGCCTTTGAAGGCATTCCATGCCGCTCTCTTCCTCCTGCGCAGCTCAGGTTTTAGGTCGTTCATCATGTTGACTTCTCGACCTAGGTACACATAACTGCTGTATTCAGAGATGTTTGTTCCATTGACAGTGAATGGGGCCTCTGGAACTAGTTCATTTTTCATGAACATGGTTTTCTTTAGATTCAGCTGTAGACCTATCTTTCCACATTCTCGGTCAAAGTCAGACAGCATTTATGCCGCTTGGCTAATGTTTGGTGTTATTAGAACGATTTCATCAGTGAAGCGGAGGTGGTGTAGTTGCCGACCATCTATCTTCACTCCCATTCCTTCCCATTCTAATTGTTGCATGATGTTCTCGAGGGTGGCACTGAAGAGTTTTGGTGAAATGGTATCACCCTGTCGAACCCCTCTTTTGACATCAATGATCACTTCCTTGCAGAATGGTGAGATCCTGGTGGTGAATCCATAATACAGCTCACGAAGGATCTTGATGTATTGGGTTAGAACGCCCTGTTTGGCTAGGGCTTCGATGACTGCTTCAGTCTCCACAGAATCAAAGGCTTTCTGTAAATCAATGAACGTGAGACAGAGCGGCATCTTGTACTCCCCTACAAACCTCAATGAGCTTGGTTACTGAGCGTGTGGATATGTTCAATTTTCCTGAATCCTTTCCAGAAGCCAGCTTGCTCGCATGGTTGTCCTTCATCTAGTGTTCTGCCAAACCTGTTCAGGGTGACTCATGTAAACAGCTTGTAGATGACAGACAACAGGCAGATGGGGCGGGGATAGTTGCTGATGTCGTGAATGTCTCCCTTCTTGAACAGTAGAACTCTCCTGCTGGTTTTCCATTGGGAGGGCACCTTGCATTCAGACAGGTAGCATGTGAAGAGCCGAGCTAGTGTATTGATGAGTACAGAAGGCAGATTCTTCAGGTGTTCAGGTCTGACTTTGTCTGGGCCTGGTTCTGTTCCTTCTTTACCAATGAAATGGGATGTCGGATTTCAGAAGGGAGAACGTTAGGAATGACATATCCATCCTGTGGAATTTGGTGTGTGGGCAGGTGGACGTGGCTATCAAAGAGTTCTGAACAGAAGTCATGAATAATCTTCTCCATTGCCTTTCTGGAAGATGTAATAGATCCATCAGGGTGTCGGAGGGCAGTCATCTTGGTCTTATAGTTGGCCAAGGACAGGCAGGCGGTGCAAATGCTTTTCCGACACTCCAAATAACCATGAATATTCTACCCACCCCTCTGAGAGAGCCCCCACAAGGTAATGAGAGTATAGTGCCCGCATGGCAGAGCCTGGCAAGCTGTCCGATGTGTGTTTTATATGCCAAAACCAGTAACAAAAATGTTTATTTTCCTGACCCTGAAAGAGCCCTTAATACAGCAGCAGTAAAAATGCAAACAAGCAGTGCCTGATAAAATTTCACAGTCATCCTAGCCAGCCAAAATGAAGAAGGACTAAAATGACTGTCTGTACTTTAAATGCACGTATGCTGGCATTGAAGCATATATTGAGGATCTGATGGTACAAGCACAAAAGATCAAGTACGACATCATTGGTCTGATTGAGACGAGGAGGCGTCAGTCACATCATGCTGTATTTGACACCGGAGAAGAATTGTTCCTTGGAACATGCGACGAAAAGAGATGTCAGTGGCGTTGGTGTCCTTGTCAACACCGAACATGACCGTCAACATTGATTCATTTGAATGCCTAACAAACTGGATGGGACGATTACACTTGAAGAGATGTGGCCCACTACCAGCAATTTCTATCTTCATTGTCTATGCACCAACATCCAAATACAAGGGAAGATGAAATTGAGAAATTCTACATGGAACTGGAGGAGTACTATAAAAAAGATTACACCTTCTATAAGATCATAGTCAGTGATTTTAATGCCAGGATAGGACCAAGAAGATCGGCTGAAGAACTCCACATCAGGACTCATGGCCTAGTATGGAATGAACAGGGTGAGAGACTATCTGAGTTCATCATGTCCACCAAGACCATTCATGGGAACTCACAGTTCCAGAAGGCTGAAGTGAAACATTGGACATGGGAATCTCCTGGTGAACAGTTCCACAATGAAATTGACCACATCATCTTCAATCAACGGTTTTGTCTGACCGATATTGCTGTCATCCCCAAATTCCAAACAGGATCGGACCACCGTCTCCTTCGTGCAAAATTCTACTTCCCACAATGGGGGAGAAAAGGCTGCAAAGTTTAGAAGTGAACTCCCAGAACGACCACCAACTGGGAACTCTTTGGCACCATTGCAGCAACATGGGAATATACCACCATCGACATCGATGAAGAATACAACCAACTGGTTCTGCACCTCCATGATTGTGCGAAGAATGCCGAGAGAGAGAAAGACACAAAAGAACGCCTGTCTTCAGAAACTCTCGAGCTCATTCGCCAATGTGGCAAGGCACAAGCCTCAGGAGACCAAATGCTAATGTCCAAGCTTGCTGAGCGATGCAGAGAAGCGATAAAAGAAGACCTCAAAGACAGAAGAGCAGAAATACTGGAAGATGCAGCAGGCAACAATATATGCTTGGTAAAATATATCTTATTGATTTTTACTTATGCATTTTTAATTTGTATGTGTTGTATTCCTGAAGCAACCAGATGCCATTGGGCTACACTGGCACGTGATAGGGTCAAATGGAAACATTACTGGCACCCACTCGAGCAAATTGATGAATAACTGGATGTCAAGTGATCAAGTGATGTGGGGTATTTGTGGTTTTCTTTCCTTTCTTTTTCAAAGGAACTCTGTATCTAACAATGCATCCCTATTGCTCCCCTACAATATATTACTTCCAACAGATTATTCATAACATTGCAAGTTTAACATACCCAACACATTTCATTATCATATATCTTCTAAGTGATGTACAACCAGCTTGCCTTCAGCTTATTGCTACTATGTACTACTATATACTGTATGAGGAGACAATGAACACACTCATCGTCATTTCTCTTTCCTGTAGACTACAATTTGGTCTGCTGTGAAATATATACATACCAGAGAGGTGGATCACAAAAGAAGTCTCATTTTCCAGACCAGACCTGCCATCTTTCTCTTCGTCCTGATGAATAAATCATTATGTTTGATGCATCCATGTTTTTTTGGGTTAGTTACCATGTTCAGTCTCCCAAGCTGATTAACTGGTTAACTCGACTCTGCACCTGCACAACAGTGACCCCTGCAAGACATCTGTTCTCTGTTTGACATCTCTTTAATTTTATTAGTAGCTTATGGACAAAATCACTTGACTGAAACTTTTCAAATTTAAATTATTTGGATTCACAAGAGCATATTTTCCCTCTTGTTATAAATCAATGAACCCAGTCAAGATTAACTGCCTACACGTGAACTTCAAAAGATCTTTCTATGGCCAGACAGAGTTGAAAGGAACACATAATTCCATAACACACGAGATACAAATTGATCAAAGTTATTGGAGCTGTTACTGAATGCTGTACTTCCTCATTGTCATGCAGTCTGATTCCAAACAGTTTGAATATAAAACATATCTGACTCGATCTTCTCCAAAAGTCTTAAAAAATGAATCAGGACATCTTTGTAATTATATATCTCATGCTGGTATAATAAAAAAATAAAAAAATCATCATTTCTCTATTCCACACAGTCAAAATGTATATTGAAACAAATCTGGACTAAACACCAGAATGTAAATTTCTGACTATAACTTGTGAAATCCCATGCATTTTAGAACTTGAACCAAAGAATAAAGTTAAGAAACCATTTCAAATAAGAATGAATCCTATAAAGAATAATCACTAAATCCCTGAAGCCAAAGGAATCATAAATCCTTAATACTGTATACTGGTATGGGAGGTATATTCAAGCCCTTGGAATTCTAAGGTAATGCCAAATGCAGCCAAGAAGAGACCAAGAGGGTGGGGCGCACCAAAGCATCCTTCCTTTATTGATTATAAATATATGCGTGCATATATTTTTAATTTTGTGCTTTTATGTAAAAGATGATTTGTAGAAAATGTCTCATTCCTTAAAAATAAATTGAGTCACTGATCTAGTCCAGTCTTTCTCATAAATCAGTCCCTTCAATGACATCCTTAACCTGCAGTATTCTAATATCTGCTTGAAACCTGCTGTCATTGTGAATTCACCACCCTTATTTCCATAATGCATACCTCAAATTCTTGGGGACTTTCTCATTTATGTAGCATCAAGCTTTTCTACTTCTCTATAAATTTTAAGATCTTATATAATGCACAGAATACTATAGAATCTCTATTTGTTTCCTCCCTCCTCCAAGGCTCTTCAAATGCAGTATATTATTTTTTTCACATCATGTTATCTTTACATTTTAAAACTAACTTTAATCTCAAAATCGATATTTATAATCTATTTCCTCTTGTTAATTTCATCATGAAAACTTAAATGCATGGTTTGGTAAATAAACATTGTAAATAAGTACCTATCTGTTCCAAATGAAACATACAAGAATTTTTTAACTATTTCATTGATCCTCCTTATATTATAAGTATCACTTGTCACTTGTCTACCCATTGTTCATCGATTTGCTTGAGCAGGCGCCAGTTAATGTCATCATTTGTTGGGAATAAGGTCCATTTTTGTTACTGTTTTTGGCATATTATAGTTATATGCTTATATATTTATATTATATACTTATAAATATAAATATTAAAACAATAATTAATATATATTTCAGTACTATTAGTGGTCAGTATCCATGATGCTCCAAAAATAAATATAATTTGCAGCAAATCACAGTACCTGCAATTTTAAACTATTTAAACTGCAGTTCTTTTTCTCTAAGCAAGAGGATAAATCATGCTATTTCTATTTTCTTTCCTGTGGTTTTTGCTTTTCAGAAACATATATGTTCTCATATTACACTCTTGATTTCCTCATATGGCCCTGAATGATATTTCAAGTGCTATAGGTTTTGGCCTTAATGGCAGTGTCACAGCAAGAAGGAAAAAATTGGGCTGCATCATTCTTCCTGTTACTTGAAAACATAATAGGTGTACATCTACCAGATATATTGTAACTAAATATACTAAAGATGTGCATAAAATCAGGAGGAACACTTGAGGAATATTATGAGGGAAGTTATTAATTTTATTTAGTAGTTTATTTTGGTGTTACAACCCAACAGTGTTCAAGAATCACTTCTGGTAGCTTGAGGAGACCATATGTTGTTTCAGAGATCCAGGTCAGCCATGTAGAAGATGACCCTTATTCATTGTATTATATCTCTAGCCCAAGGAGAAAAGTTATTTCAAAGTGTGCAAAATGGAATACAACTCAGCTATCAGATGAAATTATGCCATTTGCCATTACATACATGGAATTGGGGAGTATCATGCTGAGTGAAGTCAGCCAAAAGAGGAGGACCAGATTCAGACTGATTGCCTTCATATGTGGAATACAATAAAAAAAGCATAGTAAGGGAATAACAAATGGACAGATGCAACAGATTTTGTGAAATGTCTACAGAATGGAACCTATTGTGGTGGGGAGAAGGAAAGATGGGGGAAACAGATACTCCGATGGTGGGGTGGGGCATGTCAGAGTGTTGTACACTCCAAAAAGCCTTTATCATTGACAGCACTGTAAATCACAATGATTAAAATCAAACTTTAAAAATAAAAATGAAGTACACTACAAATATCATCCAAATATTTCTCTGTCAACTGCTTTTAGTTCTTACCAAGCACTTCATCCTATTCACTTACATTTATTTTCTCCAGCTCCATCTTCATCTCTCTAAACTGCTTGACTATTATTCTAACCTCAACATTCCAACTATACATGGTGCCCTCATATATTTGTCTACAGTCAGAATTGTTATCATAAACACAAAGCCATTAATGCCCTAGTCCTTGCCTACCTTCACATTAACAGATGTTACTCTACATTTTGTTCCAACTTCAACAACTTTAATTCAATGACTTAGAGTAGTTTGTCTCTTCCAGAAATTAGTCTTTACTGAAGCAATCACTTCTTCTGGAATAACAACTTCTTCAGAAGAATCACTGCTTCTGAGCAGACCCATCTTATATTTTCAGACATCACCTCAATTGTTGCTTCCTCGGAAGCAGTATTGACACAGACTGACTTGGGTTTTTTGTTTTTATATCATCATAGCACCTCGTACCTTTCTACCATCTTAGATTTATATTTTCATATGTGTATCTCTCATCCAAACTTTGTTCTTTTCCAAACTGTTACTTCCCTTAGTTCAATATGTATTATTGGTCTTGTCCCCATTGTATTCCCAAAGCCTTGATACTATCTATGCATAAGCACTCAATAAAATTTTATGTTACTTAAATGAATACAAATGTGTTGATAAGTTAATAAAAGTTTCCATCCAAAAACATGACAAAAATGGTCAAGCTCTGTCCACTCACTCGTTCACACATATCTCGAGCTTGAGTGCTGAGGAGCTACTGACTAGTCCATTGTAGACTGAGACTATACTTGGTGGATTGAGCAATAGTTTGATCTGTACACATTAATTAAACATTCTACCCATTCAAGCCAGAGGCTACACTGATAGATGGTTAATAAACTAACTTCTTTTTCTACTAAAGTCAGGGGTTATAGTTATAGACTGTAACAGAAGCCTCACTGATGGGTTGCTCATGCCGAAACTCCTGAAGGTTATAGTGACCTCGGTCTGGAGGAAGGAAGGGAGATTTGAGAGCAACTCTTCCTCCATATGAGTACCACACCTGTTACACCAGCAGTGATGATGGTAACTGTGCCTTGGATGTATGTACTTGCAGAGCAGTAAGGAAGCGATCTAGTAGGTGAGTCGGAATTCAACCTGGAGAAGTCACAAGCACTAAGATATGACAATAGACGTATAACTAATAACTTCTTACTTGACCCCACATCTTGAGTAGTCTGTATGAGGTTTTCTCTCAATCAACCTATAATAAGAAATAACCCTGATCACCATTTTTGCACAGTAAAGTTTGGATTGATATAATCTCATCAAACTTCTCAGTAAAGTTGTATGAAAATGAATTAACTGGCTAACTACAATTAGATATGAAAACTATTTAAAATGTTTAGGTTGGGCTGAGATAAAAACCATTTAATGTATGAAAAAACCCAAAAGACTTGTATCTGTGAATATAACCCCAAATATTTTTACACTCTTTTGGTATGTCTAGGTCTGATCAAATCAGAAAAATTAGATGCTGAGTGAGAAAAAACACTAAATAACTTCTATTTCACAAAAATAAAAATGAAATTAGATCATTCATTTCTCAGATTCCAGAATACCAACACTGATCTAAGTAGATCTGCTTATCTGAAATTATATAATTATTGTGTTTAATGCCAAACATCCTTCTGCAAGAGATACGGAGATCTATATTTCATCTTGACTATAGTATCACTTCACATGTATCACTTATCTTCCCGTTGTTCATTGATTTGCTCAAGCGGGCACCAGTAACATCTCTATACATCCTGTTGAGAGCAAGTGTAGCCCAGAGCATCTGCTCACTCCAGGAACATGAAGAGCCTCAAACCATGGGAATGAGATCTATAATTGTTACTGGTTTTTGGCATATCAAATGCAACATGGGTAGCTTGCCAGGTTCTGCCTTGTAGGTGGCACACTACACCACTACAATGTTATTAATGACTACAGTATTAATGACTATAGTATTAATGACTATAGTTTTAATGACCATACTATAGTATTAATTGACTATAGTATAAATAACTATGGCTAAACACTTTAGATTCCATAAATCATAGTTACATTAGATATACCTCAAGTATCTTTCAAAACCCTGATAGCTTATGTGGGCTTATTGCATTATATTAATATTATACAGTATTGAGAAAAGTGGTACTAAGAGTAGCTCATGAGAAAATTTTTTAAAATACATACAGTTTTCTTTCTATTGTTCCATATCACTTTTCTTTCTTTTTTACCTTCACTGAATTATTCAAAACATCAATTTATTAAAATTCAAAACATCTGATAAATTGTAACATTTGGGTTGCAAAGACCAATAGAGATTATACATTAAATTTCCACTGTTTTATAATTGTCTGATATTTATACATAAAGATAAAACATTAAGTCATTCCAGAGAAACATGAACTGTGAAGTCTAGCTGGCATGTTTAGTCAGAAGTTCCTAGCTTTCAGGGATTCACTTTATTTTTTTTAATTTTTTTTTTTTTTTATTATACCACTGTGAAACATACAATTACAAAGGTGTTCATAATTGGTTCTTGGTAATACAGTATACCAGCACCCATCCCTCCACCAGTGCCCCATTTCCACCACCAATGTACCCCACCCCTCCCGCCCACCCCAGGCTGCCTTAATAGCAGGTACCCCAGTTTCCTCTCTTTCTCTCTGTCTCTCTCTCTGTCTCTGCATCTCTCTCCCTCTTATTTTACACATTGTGGCTAGCCCTGCAGATATTTAGAGCTTATCACTAAGTCTCTTTGTGTATATTCAATGGTGAGTTTTAATCTGCCATTACCATTTCCCACATTTAGTAAAACACTGGTATCTATTTATGTCCTATTAATGAATGCAGTCATTCTATATCTGTCCTTTTCCTTCTGACTAATTTCACTCAGCATGATAGTCTCCATGTCAATCCATTTGCAGGTAAATTTCATAATTTCATCTTTTCTGACAGCCACATAGTATTCCATAGTGTAGAAGAACCACAGTCTCTTTAGCCAGTCCTCTGTTCTCGGGCATTTAGGTTGTTTCCAGATTCTAGCTATAGTGAATAGCGCAGAGATGAATAAAGAAGTACAGATAGTGTTTCTGCTTTGTGTTTTTCGGTCTCTCAGGTATATTCCCAGGAGTGCTATTGCTGGATCAAATGGGAGCTCAATATCTAGTTTTCGGAGGAATGCCCATATTGTTTTCCAAAAAGGGCTGGACCAGTTGGCACTCGCACCAACAGTGGATGAGAGTCCCTTTTTCCCCACATCCACGCCAGCACTGGTTGTTCTTGCTGCTTTGGATGTGTGTCAGTCTCTGTGGTGTGAGATGGTACCTCATTGTTATTTTGATTTGCATCTCCCTGATCATTAAAGATGAAGAACACTTTTTCATATGCCTTTTGGCCATTTGAATTTCTTCTTTTTTGGGAGCTTCTGTTCATTTCTTCTCCCCATTTTTTGATGGGGTTGGCTGTTTTTTTTTGTGGAGTGCTACCAGTGCCTGATATTTCCTGGATATTAACCCCTTGTCAGATGGGTATTGGGTAAATACCCTTTCCCACTCTGTGGATTGCCTTTGTATCTTGGTCACCGTTTCTTTTGAGGTGCAGAAGCTTTTTAGTTTTATATAATCCCATTTGTTTATCTTTGCTTCCATTTGCTTGGTCAGTGGTGTGTCGTCTTTAAAGATACTTTTCGCTTTGATGTCATAGAGCGTTTCTCCTATGTTTTCTTCAATGTACCTTATCGATTCATGTCTGATGTTGAGATCTAGAATCCATTTTGATCTGAATTTTGTGCATGGCGTTAGAAGGAGGTCTAAGTTCATTTTTTACATGTAGCGGCCCAGTTTTCCCAGCACCATTTGTTGAAGAGGCTTTCTTTGCTCCACTTATAAACCTCCACGAATAGCTAAAGCAATCCTTGGGAAAAAGAGGATGGGAGGTATCACTTTCCCCAACCTCAAGCTCTACCACAGAGCAGTTGTAATTAAGACAGTGTGGTATTGGTATAGAGACAGACCTGTAGACCTATGGAATAGAACTGAGTATCCTGAAACACATTCTCAAATATACAACCACTTAATCAGGGATTCACTTTAGTACACTCAAAGAGACAATATTTCTTTTTGAACTGATGTTTTAGACTTACTTTCAATTTTTAAAATATTTTTATATCTGTCCTGGGGTTAAATGATTAAGAGTGGAATTAGGAGAGTATATATTTATAATGTGTGTCTGTGTGTGTTTGTGAGTGTGTGTGAGTGGGTGTGTGTGTAACACAGAACTCTGAAATGTGTGTGTCAAGATGTTGGTAGGTGGAGAGTGGAAGTTAGGGAGTATGGAAACATTGCTGGAAGGAAGTTGACACTGGTGATAGTAAGGGTGGTGTCAAAACACTGCATTTGTAAGACCCAATCATCAATAACTATCTAAATCACAGTTCTTTAAATTTTAAAATGCTTTAAGTGTTTTTATTTGTCAATGTTTCTAGGGAGACACATTCTTTAAATCTTATGCTGGGATCTGAGGCAGACATAGGTGGATATAAAATACAGTACCTTGCTAGGAGAGTGTAAGCACAGACGTTAGAAGACAGCAGCAGATAGTAGGTTGCTGACACATGAATGGAAGAAAAACAGTGGAAGAGGGAGTAAATAATTGATAAAAGTAGAAGGTAAATCTAGGCTATTGGTAAAGGCTGGAATATCTGATAGGGAGAAGTAGTACACAACTAACAATGCTAACAAACTTAAAAATGTTTACAAAGGGGCTGGAGAGATGGTACAGCAGGTAAGGGTTTGCCTTGCATGTGGCCAACCCAGGTTCAATCTCTAGCATCCCATATGGTGCCCCAAGCACCTCCAGGAGAAATTATTGACTAAAGAGCCAGGAGTATCACTGGATGTGACCCAAAAAAGCAAAAATGAAAATTATAATATGGGAGACTCGCAGACATGGGGCAGGGCTGTTACTGACTCTCCCTGTGACCAGCTGCTCTACGAGGCGCCCGGGAGGGATGGTGGGTTCTAGCCCTGGCCCACCGTCCCAGCAGAGCCTCACAACAAGCCAGACGACCCCCCACTCCATGAGGGCCTCCATTTTCCACATCCAGACTTCTCTCGTCAGACCTCCACCCAGCAGACCAGCCTATCAGCGCCCGGCTCATCGAGTTCCACCCTGCAGCAGTCTTTCTTAAATCCAGCTCAGGTATGCCAATCCAGAGACTCGCAGACATGGGGGCAGAGCTGCTACTGACTCTCCCTGTGACCAGCTGCTCACGAGGCGCCCGGGAGGGATGGTGGGTTCTAGTCCTGGCCCACCATCCCAGCAGAGCCTCGCAACAAGCCAGACGACCCCCCCACTCCATGAGGGCCTCCATTTTCCACATCCAGACTTCTCTCTTGTCAGACCTCCACCCAGCAGACCAGCCTATCAGTGCCTGGCTGGCAGCTGCCATGCCGCGGTTCATCAATAAATGCTGGACTTAGAGATGCCTACAAGAGTATGCTACCTGCACGGCAGAGCCTGGCAAGCTACCCGTGTTGTATTTGATATATATGCCAAATACCAGTAACAATTATAGACTCAATCCGGAATGGATTGAGGCTCTTTATGTTCCTGGAGCAAGCAGATCCCTTGGGCTCTACTAGCATGAGACAGGACATATGGAGATGTTACTGGGGCCCCCAGCAAATCCATGGAATGGGAAGACAGTGATACAGTGATAATATGGGAGCTAGAAAAACCTCAGATATATGTAGATATTAAACAATGAACTAGTGATTTGGGTTGATGAGGAAATTAAAAAATGTTAATTCCTGGAAACAAACAATAATAAAGACATGAGTGATAAGAAGATAGGGGATACAGCAACAGAAGAACTAAGAAGAAGAACTTTAATTCTTTAAAGATTTAGATTAGGAAATAAAAATTTTCATATAAAAATAATGTCACACTGGATAAAGAAACTGGTACATGTACATAATATATATTATGTACATAATTATGTACATATATTATGTACATATATTATGTACATATATATGGATTAGGAGGTCTTGTCAATGGGTGGAATCAACTGCAAGTATTTGGGAGTCAGAGGTTAGGTAAGACAGAGAAGGGAACAGTTACCAATAATTGTTGAAAATTATAATATGAGCCTAGAACTGAACATTGAATATAGGCAAAGGGATACACATAACCTCTAAATATATGTATTGCAAGCCACAATGTGTAAGAGAAGGAAAAGAGAGAGAAAAAGAGAGAGAGAAGAGATAAAGAACTTGGCATAGAGTCATGCTAGGGGAGGGAGGAGAGAATCAGGGACATTGGCGATGGGAAATAGGCACTGGTGGAGGTATTGGTGCGGGGACACTGTATGACTGAAACCCAAACATGAACATCTTTGTAATTGTATATCTCATGTTGGTATAATAATAAAATATTACAAAAAAATGTTAGACCTATTGTAACTAGAGAAAGGAGCATATAGCCTAAAGTCAGTAGTAAGAAAGAAAATAATCAGAAATGAGAGAAGCAAAATATGCATCAGAAATTAACACAACATACCAACAAAATTATGAGTCCATTCCTCTTAAATATTGGTCTTATGTCTAAATATATACCCCCACTAGTACAAAAAATAGTCTGAATTTCTTTGCTAGGAAAATTTGGGGGAAACCCCAAATGAACAAATTCCCTATGAAAACTTAAACTAAAAATTACCAATGAGTGGTGGAAAATATGAGCTGGTAAAGGGATGGGTGTTGGGGGGCATTGTATGACTGAAACTCAATCATGAACAATTTTGTAACTGTATATCTCACAGTGATTCAATAAAAAATTTGTTTTAAATGGAAAAAAAATTAAAAAAATATATTCTATTTAATCAATGAGAGAAATATATTAAAATGATCAATACCATTAGCAAAATACCAATATCCAAAATATATAAGGATTTCACAAGTCTCAACAAGTAAACAATCAACCTTTTTATAAAAGCCAAGATTTGGGAACCCAAACCCAACAATAAAAAGATAGACTGGTCCCTTTTAAAACAAGATGGACATCCCCGAAAGCTAAAGATTGAGCTCCCATTAGCAAGCACCCTGAATATACCTGGAAACGCTGCGAAACCTATCTGTCTCTTCATCTCTGCCTATCTAGAATCTGGAAACAACCTAAAGCCACAGTCATCTAATAGGAATACTATGCAGCAGGGATGAAATGATGAAACTTTATTTGCAGCATGGATGAAAATGGAATATGCTGAGTGAAATAAATCAGAAGGAAAAGGACAAAATACAATAACATACAAAAGCAAAAACAACTGATATACCAACTAAGTGCCACTAAAAAAGAGGTGGGGGGGGGGGGAGGGGGGGAGGACGACACCCCTTTTTGTTTGTTTTTTGAAGAAAAAAACACTGGATAATTTTACTCATGATGGATATTCATTAATATGCAAATATAGAAAATAAAATAAATGCTGGACTTAGAGATGCCTACAAGAATATGCTACCTGCACGGCAGAGCCTGGCAAGCTACCCATGTTATATTTGATATGCCAAATACCAGTAAAATTATAGACCTCATTCCAGAATGGATTGAGGCTCTTTATATTCCTGGAGCAAGCAGATGCCTTGGGCTCTACTAGCATGAGACAGGACATATGGAGATGTTACTGGGTCCCGTTCGAGCAAATCGATGATGAACGGGAAGACAGTGTTACAGTGATAGAAAATAAAGCAAACAGAAAAAGTCAAATGAAAATAAACCCTTGGACTCAGATTCAGAACTGAGGTTATCAGGAGGCAAAATGGACTGGAAGTAGACAGGACAATCAAATGACTTTGGTAGAGGAATATTAGCACCTTGGAACTGAGTGTGGTATTAGTATCACAAGTGGGCCAGAAGTGGAAATTCCATAGAGTGATAACATGAGACTACGGGTACAACCAGTAGGATGGGGAGTCACAGGAAGGAAGCAAAATTAAAGGAGACCATGGTCAAAATTAGTTTGTGGAATGCTGGTGTATCAATAAAAGTAAACTACATAATTGAACACCACAAAATTAAAAAACTAAGAATATGCATAGGAAAGTCAGTCAAGAATAAAGCCAACATTTAAGGAGGTAGGAAAGATAGTACAGTGGGTAGGGTGCTTACTTTGCATGTGGTCCTTAAAGTTCAATCCCTGGATCCCCATATGGTCCCTCAGCTCACCAGGAGTGATCCCTGAGTGCAGAGTCAGGAGGAAATCCAAAAGACTGTCAGGTGTAGGCCAAAAAGCAATAAAATAAAATAATAATGATAGTAATAATTAATGCAGCCAATATCTAAACTTGGGTCATTGAATTTGTTTGTTATTGCCATGGCTATATATTTTCTAAATTAAGATCTATAATCAATGTTGTTAGCAAAGATTACTTTTAACTGCTCAATTAGAAAATAGTTTACTATAGAAATCCTCAATTCACCAAACATTTAGATATAAAACTTCTCATTCTTCCGTCCCATCGTGCCCCAAAATAACCAGGCAAGTTTATGTTTACTCTCATCAAACAGAGAAACTGACCTCCTGGGAGTCTGATAAGTATGTGAATTATTGGAGCGCAATTTCCCAGTCTTTCTTTTTTGGGATTTTTTGTTTGTTTGTTTTTGAGCCACACCAATGCTCAGGGCTTGTTCCTGATTCTGTGATCAGGGATTATTCTGGCAGTGCTTAGGGAACCATATGTGGTGCTAATGGCTGAACTGGGGTCAGCCATAAGCAAATCAAACACGTTAGCAAGCAGTCTATAATAGCTCTCTGGCCCCCAATTTCCCTTCTTTTTGTGCTTTCTATTCTGACTTTCTGTTTCATTTCCCAGTTGGGAGTATGAGGGGAGGAGGGTGCGCAGGTACACACATGGGTGCAATTTCTTTTGGCTTATTTCATTATAATGCTCTGTCACTCTTTCTCTATATACCATTAAAGGGTAGAAAGAGAAGACAGACTCTTGGACAAACCTCACAAAAAACTGCCCTTAACATCTTCAGATTCAGTACAAATATCTAACAGTTTCTTCCCTAGTTCACATGCAAACTTAAACACTTTTGTTTCTAACCACATGATTATCTTATCAAAAATCTTAATTATAGAGCAGTTACAGCACATCTGTGCTATATCAAGGTCTCTAGACATTATAAAAATGCCTGCCATTGCTATATTTGGGTCTTATCTTTGGAATCAAGTGCGCGTTGATATCTGGAAGAGAGGTTCCCTCAAAGACAGCCAACATCATGTTGGAGGAAGGCACACCTGACAGTTCTCAGGGCTTACTCCTATTTCTGCGCTCAGGGATCACTTTTGGTGGAGCTTGAGGGACCATATGAGGTTCCAGGGTCAGCCACATGCAAAGAATCTTCTCCAATTGCTCTAGTCACAAAAACATCCAGTTTCATAGGCTGATATGTCCATTTTGTTCGAGCTCTGGCATTTGAACAATGGTAGTGATAGTACAATGAGAAGGCACTTTGCACATTGCTGACCTGGGTTTGATCCCCAGCAGGGGTTAAATCCCCACAGAGCCAGGAGTAAGCCCTGAGCACAGTTGGGTGTATATACCCCAAAATCAAAATAAACAAGTTAAGAAACTCAAGCTAAAATGAAAGAGACACCTTATTGAATGGAAGAGAGATTTGTACATTATCAATAAATATATATGTATTTTATTTAAAGGCACATACATGCATGATATGTAAAGTCATATATATGTACAATATATAAAGCATTTACCAAGCTCAACACCACTACTAACAAGGAAAAACAAGAATCACATTGAAAAAATAAGAGAAGGAGATGAATAAATACTTCTCCAAAAGAGTTATCAGGATGGAAAGGTAGGAATATATATTTTGAAAAAGCAGTCATCCGTTTATTGAGATTTGTTACTAAGGAAATATAAATAAAAACAACTATGAAATACATGTCACTGTTACTGTATCACTGTATCACTGTCTTCCTGTTCATTATCGATTTGCTCGGAGCTGGGCACCAGTAACGTCTCCATATGACCTGTCTCATGCAAGTAAAGGCGAAGGGCACCTGCTTGCTCCAGGAACATAAAGAGCCTCAAACCATTCCATCAGGTCTTGGGAATAAGGTCTGTAATTGTTACTGGTATTTGGCATATCAAATACGACACAGGTAGCTTGCCAGGCTCTGCCGTGAGGGTAGCATACTCTTGTAGTCATCTGAAAATCCAGCATTTATTGATGAACCTCACGGCCACGTAGGGGCCGCGCAGACCAGGCTGTGATAGGCTGATCTGCAGGGTGGAGTTCTGATGAGAGGGAAGTCTGGATGTGGAAAATGGAGGCCCTCATGGAGTCGGGGTCGTCTGGCTTGTTGTGAGGCTCTGGGCCAGATTAAAAAAAGACTGCTGCAGGGTGCATCTCGATGAGCCAGTCTGTGATAGGCTGGTCTGCTGGTGGAGTGCTGACGAGGGGGAAGTCCGGATGTGGAAAATGGAGGCCCTCATGGAGTGGGGAGTTCCTCTGGCTTGTTGTGAGGCTCTGGGCTGGATTAAAAAAAGACTGCTGCAGGGTGGATCTCTATGAGCCGGGCTGTGATAGGCTGGTCTGCTGGGTGGAGTGCTGACGAGGGGGAAGTCCGGATGTGGAACATGGAGGCCCTCATGGAGTGGCGGGTCGTCTGGCCTCATACATGTCACACCAGTGAGAATAGCATGTATCAGGAAGACTAGAAACAATCAGAATTCACAGAGATGTGGCAAAAAAAGGGAATCTTCTACCAATCTGTGTTAAGTCAGTCAGAGAAAAGGGATAGATTCAGCATGATCTCTCTCTATATGTGTGGGACTTAAAGATATACAACAAGGTAGCAACAAAGCACCAAAGGCAACAAAATGGGAAAACTGATCCACAAAACGGAGTTGGTAGAGGGGGTTGGGAAGATGTTTTGGGGGTCTGTGAGAAAGGAAGGGAGGCACAGGGGTGTAGGACTGGAATTTTCTGCACAAGAAACCATTATTAATGATGGTTTTGTATTGTAAACCACAGAATCTCAACAACAAAATAAAAACATTTGAAACTAAATCCTTATTCACGATTGGTGGGAATACCATCTAGTTCAGCCTTTGTGGAAAACAGTACAGAGATGCTTCAAACAAGTAAGAACAGAGAGGCCAGGAGATAGTTCTACAGCTAGGATGCTTACCTACCATGTGCCTGACCTGATTCTCCAAGCACTTCCAGGTACAGACTTTTGAATGCTCCACCCAACGTGGCCTTGAAAGTCTCTAGTATTGCAGGACCTGAGCAGTACCACATGTTCAGGCTCCTGTATTAAACTGCTAGCTGTGTTGGCTGAGAGTTACTGGTGGAGCCCCCAAACCTCCTGAGCAGCACTTGGGTGGCCCCATCCCCAGAAAAACTTAAGACTAGTAATTTCATACTGCCCAAGCAGTTCCACTTCTTGGCATCTACCCACAAAACACCACACACAGCTAATCCAAAAAGATATATGCACACCTATGCTTATTACAGTGCTTAGCACAATAACCAGGATATGGAAATGACCCAAGAGTCCAAGTACAGATAAATGGATAAAGAAGTTGTGGTGTATATACACAGTGGAATTTATGCAGCTGTAAGAAACCACAGTTTTCTGCAATAAAGATGGAATTGAGGGCATCATGTTAAGTGAAATAAGTCAGAAGTAGAAGAAAAAATATGAGATGATGTCACCTGTGGAATACACAGCAAGAAAACAAGAGAAAATAGCAAACAATGGCAAACCCTGAGACTTGAATTGAACTGTACACTTTAAATGGGAAGATTGTATGGCATATAAACTTTATCACAAAATCTGCTTAAACACTAAGATGTTTACAGATAAATAAAAATGTATAGGACTTTGTACAAGTAGATGTGCTTTGCAAGAAATGGTGAGGGGAGTACTTTAGGTAGAAATAAAGTAAAATATGAATCCCCATGAAGAAATAAAATATAATCAGTGGGACCAAATTGATAGGTCAATGGTCTGGAGCATTCTTTTCTTTTCTTTTTTTTTATTTAAACACAGTGATTTACAAAGCACAAAGTTTGTCCCAATACAGTTGTTAGAAAAATTCATCATTCAACACTAATCCCACCACCAGTGTGCTCCTACCACCAAAGATCCTCATTTCCAACCACCCCCATCCCCATGCCTGCTCCCTTAGCTGGCACTAATTCTATTAACCATTGCAGCCCATATATGGGAATGGGTTGATAAAATCATGATTTTTTTTTCTGGGTTATGTGTGAATTTGGCCGATTTTTTGTTCTTGCATTCACTTTCTTAGTTTCTAGAACATAGTGAATTTCTACTAATCCACCCCAGACCCTCCACCACCACACCAGGGACAAATTTTTTTTTTTGTGTATGTAGAGACTGTTTCAATTCTCAGCACCACCTGATCCCCTGAGTACCACCAGGAGCATTGCCTGAGCACTGAGCCCAAAGTACCACTGACTGTATCCCAGAAACCAAAAACAAACAAAATACAATAAAAGCAACCACATTAGAAAATATCAAACTAAATAAATATTTGTACACTTTAATATACTAATGTGCTTTTTTCTACTGAGTGATTTATATAGCACAAATGCGTAACAGAGAAAATAAGTTGGGTGGCACACAATATATAAAAATGTGATTGATTATGGGAAGCCAAGCTCATCAAAGTAAAATTTTTATGTACTGCTGAAACCATGCTGGTGTTAATTCAAAGTAGATTGTTACAAGTTAAGAAACTAAGTATGATTTCTAAGGCAACCACTAAGACTACTGAAAAAAATACATTGTTAGAAAACTAAGGAGGGATCAAAATGAAATTTTTATTTTCTAGTAATAGTAAATAGCAATTTAATATGAAAGAATACAGTATGGAAAGAATTAAAGATATGTGAATTATAGAAAATATAGCTAAAAGACCAAATAAGTACTATTTAAAAATAATTATATTAAGTTGTGACTCCAATCTCCTAATTAAAATTCAAGGTGGTATCATGTTATGTGAAATAAGTAAATAGTGATTTAATACAAAAGAATATAATAAGGGAAGATGTTAATTATAGAAAATATAGCTAAAAGGATAAATAAGTACTATTTTAAAATAATTATATTAACTGTAAGTAACTCCAATCTCCTAATTAAAATTCAAGGTGAATTTTACAAACATTATCCAAGAATATATTATCTTCAAAAGAATCATTTTAATTCCAACATCAGATAATTCTCGAATGAAGGGGCAGAAAAAAGTATTCTGTGCTAATAAGGGCTAAAGGGGAGTTTGACTGCCAAAACCGATATTACACAAAAACAGCATATAATAACAAAGGAGTCAATGTATCAAGAAGATCTAAAAGTTATAAGCATCTATTTACCTAACTAGGGCTCAAAAATATACAAAAAAAAACCATCACAGAACTGGAAAGAAAAATAGGCAATTATATAATAATAAAAATTAATAATAGAAATTCCAATAACTTTTTCAATAATGAATTGAACTAAGCAGCAAATTAACAGACTACTTGAAATATATTTTAAGTCAATTTTGGGACTAGAGAGATAGCACATTGGGTAAAAGTACTTGCCTTGCATGTGACTGACCTAGGTTCTATCCCTGGCATTCCATATGGTCCCCTGGGCACCTCCAGGAGTTATTCCAAAGCCAGAAGTAACCCCCTAAGCACTGCCAGATATGACACAAAGCCACTTTTACCAAAAGAAATATAAGTGAATTTTACCTAACAGACATCTACATCAGTCCACCTTGTCCCTTGTCCTTCCATTGTTCATCGATTTGCTTGAGCAGGCACCAGTAACATTTCCATTCATTGGGAATGAGGTCCATTATTGTTACTGTTCTGGGCATATCAGATACACCATGGGTAGCTTGCCAGGCTCTGCCATGGCTCTGAGTTCATCCCAGGGGACCCAGTCTTTTACTATGTCAGACCATCAACCATCCAGGGCCCATGGGGCAGAGTCTTGGGTGTAGACAAGCGTGTCTCCTGTCTGCCACCTGCTGATGAAGACAGGACCTCAGCCACACCTGCAATACCTCAAGGGCCAGGATCTACATCTCTCCACCCAACTAAAAATATATAGATTTCTGCTAATTGCACATGGAACATTCTCAAGAATATCCCATATTTAGTTGCTGCTTATCTAAATACCACATTTCAAGCATATACTACCATTTAGATACTACATATGTTGCTTTTGAAAATGTCTCAATAAACATAAATGAAACAATATGAATTATTATTAATTAAATTGGAATAAAACTAGAAATAAATACATGGAAAACTAAAATTCACAAATATTTGAAATATAATCACTTTTAAAAAATTGTGGCATACCAATTGGTACTAGGGTCTATACATGTCTTTGTCCTCAGGAGTAATATTTGGCAATATTCAGGGTGAAGATCAGGTGCATGAAAGTCAAGTGCATCACCTTCTATACTAATTCTACAGCCCTAAAAATATACTTTTAAATGAGGTCCAAGAAGAATTCACAAGAGAAATTAGAAAATACAATGTAAGCATTAATAAATAATAATAGCATAATAGCATTCTGAAACAGATGAGAAGCAGGGTGCAAAGTTTTCAGTTGGAAATTTATAACTATTTATTGAAAAGTAGGAAAGATCTCAAGTTAATAATTTTGCACCTTAAATAATTTAAAAAAGATATTAATTCCCAAAGCTAAGAAGAAACTTATAAAGTGAGGACAGGAGTAGATAAGAAATTGGAGTACTAAAACAAAAGTAATCCTAATTGGAAAGAAACTTTAAAACTATCTCTGTTTGTGAATAGAGACATGTTAATAATCTTGAAAAAGAATAAATATGGACTTACACAAACTACAGTAAATAACCAATATGGCTGACATAGGATAAGCACATAAATCAAAATAATTTATAAATCACAAAAAAAACATACATTTATGGGTCTTTTTCTACTTGTACTTTTCACTTGTATCACTTGTCTTCCTGTTGTTCATTGATTTGCTCAAGCATGCACCAGTAACATCCCCATACCTCCTGTTGCATGCTAGTGTAGTCCAAGGGGCATCTGCTCTCACCAGGAACATGAAGAGCCTCAAACCATTTGTTCAGGTCATGGGAATGAGGTTTATAATTGTTACTGGTTTTTGTCATATCAAATATGACATAGGTAGCTTGCCAGGCTCTGCTGTGTGGCTGGTATACTCTTGGTAGTAGGCTCTCAGTTCGTGCATTTTTTACTTGCATTTACTTGATGACCCGTGTGGTTGCTTTGCAGCCCACGCAATGGTGAGAGATTTGCTTATCTCTTGGGTGGAGCTCTGACGAGCTGCAGAGTCCAGATGTTGAAAATGGTGGCCCTCATGGTATGGGAATTCCTCTGGCTTCTTGCAAGGCTCTATGGCGGACCAGCACTAGAACTTGCCTTCCCTCCCGGACACCTCATGATCTTCTGAGCACAGGGAGAGCTGGTCGCAACTCTGACCCATGTATCTGTGTCTCATAGAAAGTCAGAAGGCCAGAAAAAAAGAAAGCCAGAAAATGAACTACAATCCAACAAGAAAATGACCCAGTGCAAAGCCAGAATATGAAAAGAACTACAATGCAATAATGAAGTAACCCAGTGCATAGTGTGTGAAGGACAGACATTTATCTAAAGAAGAAATTCAAAACCAAATAAGAATACAAAGATGCTCAACTACTGTAACTGAAAAGTGAGGTAGAGTTGCAACAAGCTTGTGACACCCATTAGAACACCAGTACTGCAAGGACCAGACAGAGATGGCCCACTGGGGCAGGGCATGGCTGAGAGTACATGTCCTGCTTATGCCCACAAATCAGGACCATGTCCTGTCCCTTCGTGCCATTCAGTATTTTGTCGAGAATCTCAACCATGATGCTATCGTAGTGCACAAGATGGCCATCTCGGCTGTGGCTGGCATTCTTAAGCAGCTGAAAAGAACTCACAAAAAGCTGACCAACAGCCCCTATGAAATCAGTGGATATCCTAAACCCATTCAGATCCTTGCTGGTGATAGGTCTGATAATCATCGGTTGCATTATGATAGAAAAGTATACCAAGAACTAAAAAAGGAGTGAGAGTCAAGTTGTTTTGTGAAGAAAACTCACTGGGGATATTACACCTGGCCACAGAATAGTGTCATTTACACTGGTGTGGAAGAGCAGCCTAAACTCGGCAGAAGTAGGGAGGATTTGACAGAGGCAAACAGATTATATTTGATCATTTTTCAAAATTTGTTGAACAGTTAATTACTTTTCTATCTTTAGAAGTCAATAAAGGAAAAGATGAACTAAAGATAAATTTAATCCTCAACAGTTTTTCCTCTTTAAGGGTCTGTTCAGAAACTTTGATGATACCTTCCTACCAGTTCTGAGACCTCACCTAGAGCGCTTGGTCACAGACTCGCATGAGAGCATGCAGCACTGTGTGGTGAGATCATGGCCGGCATGATCCGGGGCTCTAAGCACTGGACTTTTGAAAAGGTGGAGAAGTTCTGGGAGTTGCTGTGCCCACTGCTGAGGACTGCGCTGTCTAGCATCACCGTGGACATGTACAGTGACTGGGGCACGTGTACCACCACATCCTGCAAAAGCAGAGATCCCAGAAAATTTCACTGGGCTTTTGAGCTCCTGTTGGAATCTCCATTGAGTGGGGAAGGAGGATCCTGTAGGGAGGGCTTGCAGCAGGAGAGGAGAGTGCCTGGAGCTGCTGTACCTGCTACTCTCCTACCCTGAGCCCAGGCTCACCCAGGTTTACAAGAACGCCAGGGAAAGGATGGGGAGTGTGCTGACCTACATACTTATGATAGGTGTTTTCTTGCTGAATACTGCACCGACGTCATCCCCATGAGTCCCTGAGATTACTGCTCGAATTCTAGAGAACTTAAACTCCTCATGCATATGGATGAGGAAGTTCAGAACCATATTAGGGAAGAGAATGGGGTTGGTGAAGAAGATGAACGAACTCAGGGCATTAAACGCTTAAAAACTAGTGAGTGGCTGAAAATATGAGAAACTGAGAACATTTATTTGGTTTTCTTACTACAGGCTTTGATTCTCTTCTAATGACATCTGCTACATGAAGTATAGGGCAGTGACCTCAAAAAATGTTCCCATTGATGTATATCTGCCACCGTCACCCAACAACAGGAAAGAACATTTTTGTGCTTTTCATCTACCAAGACTTTTCTACCTGGGTAACAAAAATGATTCAAATGGCATAATCTTTCCAATAAATGTGCTTGTAAAACTAGACATCCATGTGAAAAAAAACTCATTTAGACCATAGCCATAACACTATATGATAAAACTTTATTTAAAGTGGATAGAAGAGCATTAGAGATAATAATATTAATTTCTTAGAAGTAGCCATTGTTCCATGTCTCCATGACCCTTTATTTTTTTTTAATTTTTAAAAAAAATTTTTTATTATACCACCGTGAGACATACAATTACAAAGGTGTTCATAATTGATTCTTGGTAATACAGAATTCCAGCACCCATCCCTTCACCAGTGCCCCATTTCCACCACCAATGTGCCCCACCCCTCCCGCCCACCCCCAGGCTGCCTCAATAGCAGGTACCCCCGTTTCTTCTCTTTCTCTCTCTGTCTCTCTCTCTGTTTCTGCATCTCTCTCCCTCATCTTTTACACATTGTGGCTAGCCCTGCAGATATTTAGAGTTTATCACTTAAGTCTCTTTGTGTATACTCAATGGTGAGTTTTAATCTGCCATTACCATTTCCCACACTTAGTAAAACACTGGTATCTATTTATATCCTATTAATGAATGCAGTCATTCTATATCTGTCCTTTTCCTTCTGACTAATTTCACTCAGCATGATAGTCTCCATGTCCATCCATTTGCAGGTAAATTTCATAATTTCATCTTTTCTGACAGCCGCATAGTATTCCATAGTGTAGATGAACCACAGTTTCTTTAGCCAGTCCTCTGTTCTCGGGCATTTAGGTTGTTTCCAGATTCTAGCTATAGTGAATAGCGCAGAGATGAATAAAGAAGTACAGATAGTGTCTCTGCTATGTGTTTTTCAGTCTCTCGGGTATATTCCCAGGAGTGCTATTGCTGGATCAAATGGGAGCTCAATATCTAGTTTTCGGAGGAATGCCCATATTGTTTTCCCAAAAGGGCTGGACCAGCCGGGACTCCCACCAACAGTGGATCAGAGTCCCTTTTTTCCCCACATCCACGCCAGCACCGGATGTTCTTGCTGTTTTGGACGTGTGCCAGTCTCTGTGGTGTGAGATGGTACCTCATTGTTGTTTTGATTTGCAGCTCCCTGCTGATTAAAGATGAAGAACACTTTTTCATATGCCTTTTGGCCATTTGAATTTCTTCTTTTTGGAAGCTTCTGTTCATTTCTTCTCCCCATTTTTTGATGGGGTTGGCTGTTTTTTTCTTGTAAAGTGTTACCAGTGCCTGATATATCCTGGATATTAACCCCTTGTCAGATGGGTATTGGGTGAATATCCTTTCCCACTCTATGGATTGCCTTTGTATCTTGGTCACCATTTCTTTTGAGGTGCAGAAGCTTTTCAATTTGATATAATCCCATTTGTTTATATTTGCTTCCATTTGCTTGGTTAGTGGTGTGTCGTCTTTAAAGATACTTTTAGTTTCGATGTCGTAGAGCATTTCTCCTATGTTTTCTTCGATGTACCTTATAGATTCATGTCTGATGTTGAGATCTAGAATCCATTTTGATCTGACTTTTGTGCATGGCATTAGAAGGAGGTCTAAATTCATTTTTTTATGCGTAGCTGCCCAGTTTTCCCAGCACCATTTGTTGAAGAGGCTTTCTTTGTTCCACTTAATATTTTTTGCTCCTTTATCGAAGATTAAGTGATTGTATATTTGAGAGTGTATTTCAGAATATTCAGTTGTATTCCATAGGTCTATGGGTCTCTCTCTATACCAATACCACACTGTCCATGACCCTTTATTAGCTAAGTATGACACCATAATTAAAATAAATTAACGGAAAATGAAACAAAACAATAACATTTTCCTAAGTTGTTAACTCTAGTTTTAGTCAAACATTTGTGCAAAGACACTCTTTAGAAAAATGAAGACAAGGAGCAGATAGTATAGTGGGTAGTGTTTTAGCATAGCATGCAGTTGGTCCAGGTTCAATCCCTGATATCCCATATCGTCCCCCAAGTACCACCAAGAAAGATCCCTGAGTACAGAGCCAGGAGTGAGCCCTGAGCACCAAGGAGTGTGGCCGCCAAATGAAACAAAACAAAACTTAAAAAAACAGAAAGTGAAGACATCCCACAGAATGGGGACAAAAAAACTTGCAAATCATAAATCTGGTAAGGGTCTCGTATACAAAATACTTAAGAATCACCAATTAAAAGAAAGTTTTAAAACAGAAATATCACTTGAGAAAATGTTTCTTTAAAGAAGACATAAAAATAATCAATAAACAATGAAAAGATGCACAGCATCATTAGTCATTAGAGAACTTCAAACCCAAACAGTAACTACTGTATACCTACTAGCATGGCTCTAATCAAAAGCAAAAATTAAACAAACCCAGAATGTTACAAGCGTTGGTGAGATTCTCCAGAGATTGAAACTCATAAAGGCACATAAAATGGCCTTGCCTTTCAGGAAAGAAATTTGGTAGTTTCCTAATTATCAAAACATATAATTACAATATGACACAGAAATTCTACTCCTAAGTGAACCCAAGAAAATTATATACAAAAAAATGGACATAAAGTTGCACACAAATGTTCATAGCAGTATTATTCATTAGTAGAAAAATTGGAAACAACCCAAATGCTATTTATGGATGAATAAATAAAATGCAGTATATACATAAAATAGAATATCATTCTACCATAAAAAGAAATTAGGTATGGGCACATGTTACTACTTGGATGAGCCTTGAAAGTCCTGTGTTAAGTGAAAGAAGCCATTCAGGGAAGACCTACAATATGTGAATTTATTATTATGAACTGTTGATAACAGGCATGTCCAGAGACTGAAAGTAAATTCATGATTCCCACAAGCACAGAGGAACAGAGAATATAGGATAAAGTTTAAGGGTACAGTGTTTCTTTGCTGAGTGATAAAAATACTCATGATACCCAATATTGTGAACTTACTGTCACTAACTTGTATACTTTTAAAATAAGGGAGGAGGAAACTGGTTAAAATGTAGTCATTTACATAATTTTTCATTTAAAATATGTTTAAAGAAACCCAAAGAAGGGTTAGGGAGATACCACAGGACAACAGAGGCACATTTTGCTAGTTCAAACACTGATCTGGTCCCAAGCACCACATGGCCCAGGTATGGCCTAGGTGGTCCCTTGGCACAGAGGCACCCAGCACCACTGTACCCCCTGTACATGAAATAGCAGACAGAACTGAGAAAGTATTTTATAAATAGTGATTTCTTGCTCATGTTCTCATTTGTTTTACAGCAATCACCAGATTTATGGTGAATGGAAATTATGGAAAACTATGCTTTGACTACAAGTTCAGGTTGTGTGATCAAGTGGGAAAAAATGCAGAGATTTCAGAATTAATTCAAATGTGAATATTCAAGTACCATATGATCTTGGACAGGGAAGTCTCTGCACGTCTCTGGGCTCCAGTCACCTCGAATGACATCCTGGTGTCCACCTGCTAAATATATGGGTCAGGTTTGGTGCAGGTCCAGGGACCACAGAGAAGGATATGAGTCAGTATAGAGCCCAACTCATAATAAGTGGTGGACTTAAGAGTGAAGTGAAAGGAGGGGAGAAATAAGCCAGAGTTTTGCCTAAGATTTCCCCTGAATTATCCTTATTTTCAGGCAAAATGCTCAAAAATGCTATTTTTAAAGGGTGACGATATTTGGTTAAAATGTCCTCAGAGGAAAGGAAGGTAAGGCCTGGGAGAGGTTTGCCCAAACCACAGGGCCTCCAAACTAGTCCACGTCACCATCAATGGCCCTAATGAGCTCTGTGCTGGACTCTCCAAATTGAATTACATAATACATTTCCGTTTCATTTCATGAATCACAACTTGGGATACAATGTTCCTGGGTTGCAGTTGATATATTTCAGAGATTACCCAAGATTTCTAAAAGAAAAGTCCACTTTATTGAATTCATATGTAAAATGTCTGTACGTAGGCCAACTTATTTATTTTTCAAATTTGGGATTTTCTTAAATGCCATCGTTAGAGCTCAATGTCAAGAGAGTTCCCGATAAACCCATTAATGAATGGTAAAACTGCAGGTGCCCCCTGAATTTTTTCATTTCTTTTGACAGCTTAGTTCCTGGTCAATGGTGGTGGGTTTCATTTCAGCTGTTGCTATGGGTTTCCTTTTGTGGGTAAGAGTGAGAAAGAAATGGCAGAGCTGAGAACCTGGGCTAGAGGACTGAAGACAATATGGAGAAAGAGAAGAGTGAGTGAATTTTCCATGGCTCTAGCAATCAAACACAAGTCCTTTGGAGGGTGGTGGTAGCATCCATCTGTCACTCTCCTTTAGCTCAGTACAAGGTGGGGATTAGAGCACTTTCCTTCAGAATCAGGAAAACACAGGTTTAAATTCTAGTGTAGTCACTGCTAGCTCTGCAACCTTGGGAAAGCTACATAATCTCTCTAAGCTTTAGTGTATTAAGCTGCAATATGGGAGGAATAATAGTTCGTATGTCACCAAGTTGTTACAAGGACTAATAACACAGGGGTGCAGAGTGATTAGCATAGTGCCTAGCACGTGGCAAGTGGTGAATGACCACCAGTCAAGTCTTACTGTAGTTCTCCTACCTCAGAGACAGCAGGGTCAAGTCAGAAATTAAAGTTTGGGTTTATCTAGCTAAAGTGAGTAGTCACTCATTTTCAAAACCTAAAGACACATTCGCTTTTATGAAAGCACATCCATTAGATGTGAACTGGCTGGACAGTATTCATGTATATTTTCATTCGTCATTTATTTATCCCATCATTTTGTTCATAGTTACTAACTTCTGTGTGTCTTTATCAGACAGAATGATAAACACTAAAGAATCAAGTGGAGAGGAAAGAACAGTTTCCTCCCTGGGGAGCAAACTGGGTAGAAAGGCAAGGACCGAGATGAACATGGTGCTACTTTGGCGAGTGCTTTACATGAGAGGGGCTAAAACAGAGAAGAGCTTGTGAACCTACAAGGGCAGCCAGGACACTATTGCTTTCCCTCCAGAGCTGCTGAGTGAATGAAAGGAGAGCCAGCCTGGAATTCAAGAAAGGGTTTGTTTGGAAGATAGTCCAGTTGGGAAGATGAAGACGCATTACCATAAAACGGGGAAATGGGTGCAAGGAACTGCTTGTCTCCTTGTCTGTCTTTCTTAAACATCTACTATGAGTCCAGCACTTTATATATATATATATATATATATATATATATATATATATATAGTCATATATATATAGTCACTCTCTCTCTTTCTCTCTCTCTATATATATATATATATATATATATATATATATATATAAAGTGTTGGGCTCCTAGTAGATGTTTATATATATATATATGAAGCTCCATTTGACTTTAGGAGTCCAAGAAAATGATGTATGTGCTCCAAAACCACACAGTTCACAGCAGAAGCAAGTCTCAAGTCTAACACTGCCTTAACTTTTTGCCTAGGATCATACCAATCTGGACTCTGTCACACATTCTAGAATAAAGTTCTAAGAGACTGCCATGGATTTTAGAAGTCCCAAGAGGCTTCTTTAGTCGCTGCAAATTGCATCAATCATTGTTGATTAGAATGTGAATCATCTAATCACATTTTCTCTCACAACAATAACAACAGGTGATAAGTTACTTAAGTAGTACCTGTGAGTTTTTCCTAAAAAGAATGCAGGTGTAGGGGGAATTTTCAACTTACTATAGAAGTAAAAAAACTTTGATGTATAAAAAAAATGTAGCATTTTTTAAAAAGCAAAAACATTGAAATAAAAAATGTTAGTCCCTTATCAATAGAGGGACTAAAATTAAACACCAATTAAACACCAATTTAATCAAACACCAATTAAACACATTGGTGGTAGTAATCATGGTGTTTGATTGTGCCAGAGTTCACAATAGCAGGGTATTGGGGTGTCGTGCCTTGCAGGCTCTCTGCTCTCAGATGAGACCCCCCATGCTACATGTGCTTTCATAGCTTATAAAGCACTGTGAATTTTTCACAGCAATCTGGCAGGGCATTAGGGCAGGTATTTCCACCTTTACTTCATGGAATGCTTTGGATAAACTTGTGGAGTATCAAGAGCTAGTACTGATCCCCCATAATCTGTACCCCAACCCAATTCTGTTCCCAGTTCCATGCTGTCTCCTAATTGCTCTCTACATTTTGTACCTTTGAGGGTTAAATGGGAACACAGGAGTTCTGTTAAATATCACAGTAGTTAGTACATTTTAATCGGATCCCCTAGCCTACTGTAGCTGCTGTAAAATATATGGCAATAATTTCCTGAGGCAGGGTAATGTATAAAGAATGTCAGGCCAGCCTCTGGGCATATTTGCCTTAGCTCAGTTTTATTAAAGTGAAACTTTTATTAAGGCATGTGGTGAATTGAGCAATCGGCATGATTCATGCCCTTAAAAACCCATTGCTGTACTCACAATAAATCAATGAGCCATTGTCGTACATTTGCTGTGGAGTTGGTAGAAACAAGGAAAAAATCAATATGGGAATATTATTCAGACCATATGAAAGTATTAAAGTAAATTCTGTGTATTCAACCTGGCCAAACCATATTTCATGTGTACTTTTTAATGTAAATATCTCCATTAGTATCTTCTGTCCTGCACTATTTGCTAATCCATATGCTATTACAGAATAATTATAGGACATAGTTAAAATTCCATATGTCTTTATAATTTCTAAATGTATTTCATAATGATAAATTTGCATAATAAAAATTTCCTGAGGTAAAAGCATTATTAACAATAAATGTAGAACAATGAGCCTCGTCCTTTAGAAACATAGTTGAACCATAACTTTGTATGATTCAAAAAATTCAGCCTGCAGGAGGAAGTGATTTAAGTCTGGGAAAGGGCACTTTTCATTATCTCCCAGCTTTTTGGGGACAATAATGGAGCCAGCAGCAATCTTCACAGATCTGGAAACTATTAGCATATCTTCATTTACCTGAACCTTTATGGATTATTGAAATACGGCTGGATGAATGACATCTCCCCATCATTGTGTGTGTGATCACCTGCATTTCTACATGAGCAAGTCTCAGGCCCCTCAGGAAGCTGATGAGGGTTGGTCTCATAAGAGGTAGAGCCACATCAAAGTCAAGTGCCAATGCTATTGTGATTATTCTCTGATGTAGGTACCATAAAAACACAAAGGGAGTCATGCAGTGCCATCTTAATTATTCACAGAAGTTTCAGTGCCACATCAATGCTCTTGAAACATATGTTAGATTTCACAAAGCTGCTATGCAGTGCTTGAGGTTCAAGGTTCTCTGCTAGGCCTCCTAAAGAGAAAGTTATAACTTGATACCTTGGTTTCATATCCACTGGGTCTGGACCATCTCCCACCAGTGCTCAGAGCAATGAATATTCTAGAGACAGCTCCAAATAGGAAGATGCAAAATCCTGGAGGATTTTAAAGAATGTGGTTTTAACTTCAAGACATACTTTCTGTACTAAAAACAGTTTCCCTGTCCTCAAGTTGTTAGCTATCTATAACATGCTGCCCAAAGAGAACTGGGAACTCCAGGAATGGAAGCCAATTGGGAATCTCCTTGTGTTGTTTCACTGGACATTTTCCAGTAAAATAAGAAGTCCCGATGCATAATCCAGACAACACGGATATATAGGGGATTGTGTGATGACCCTAAAGAGGCCAGAAGCCTATGTGATGAAAAGGATCATGGTCTATTCAAGGGGATACCTTTCAACCCCACTTTTTAGATTTTTCCATATACAACAGATGTAATAAAAATAAGCATTTCTTATATAATTTACAATAAAGTTAAAATTGAAGAATTTCATTTTTCCTGATTTCAAAAGAACAAAAGGTGGAAAGAACAAACATTCACAGGAAGACCAAGTCAGAGAATCAACCCTGTGTATATGTTGGGTCTAGGAGGTGACAGAGCACCCCCTGTCAATTCCTTCTGACAGGGGAAGGAATACCTTCCTTGTGGACTACTCCAGGACAGAGCCTGATTCCACTGGCTTTCTGCTGACTTCCTTGCTTTCCTGTGGTACCTAATCTATAGCAACAGGAACTTCCATAGAGAGATCAGAGTGCAGGTGACATAATCTTTGGCTTTGTTGGGTATGTATGTCTTCCAGGGCATATGCTCCAAGATAATCCATCATGACCTGTGATGTCAGATTATCCACTGAGATTCAGGTCTTTTTCAGAAATGCAATTATATTTAGATAATGGCATTTCCAGTCGCTGGGATAGATAAGACTGATGCTGGGAAGCAGTGATGGGAGCACTTTGGATAATACACATATGGGCAGCTTGAAGGGAGGCATGAGCATTGAGATGGTAGTTGAAGTCGTGGCTCTTTTCCTTCCCTACATATTTCTTGGCAGTCGTCATTCACTACCATCCCCAAGTCCATAGTCATCGTCTCCATAGATGTGAGCCTCAGAGCCCAGTTGATCCCAGGCCACAACTGCTACTCTGACCCAAATCTCCACTCTTCCTCCAGCCCTGTATTCCCTCTTGTCACACTGCTCTTTGCTTCATAAACCAAAAGGTCCTCTTAGGTGGCTGCCATCTGCTCTTTCCTCTCCAGGTTTAATTACTCTCTTCATTTTACCAGTCTTATAACCCACTATTTTCATTTTCATTCTCTTTTAAAAATATTTTGTATCTTTGAACCTGCTGACCCCCCCATAATGAATATATCCAGCCACCAGGTAGTTAGCACTTTAGATTCATCTTGCCATCCAACCAGTATTAGCTGAGAATCTCCACATTCCTGGCCCTCCCTAGATTTGGGGTGAAGCAGTATGGCTCAACAGAAAGAAGGCATTTAAAATCTATTGGATAGAGGTTCAAATAACTGCTCTGCTGCTTACTAGGCTGCGTAGCCTTGATTTCTCTGTGTTGAAACCAAGGTCTAAAGCATGTAATATAGTGTCTGATACACAGGTATCCAAAATATGCAACCCATGACAAGTGCTACTCAGAGATACTATGGCTTCTGAGCCAGCCACTACAAGAAAGCAACAAACATTGCTATAATGAGTCAGATATGTTTGTGTCACTCAATGTGTGTAAATGTTATGTTTTCACTGTACAATAGCCCATTAAGTGTGCACCATGATGTCTTAACGATACATACACTTTAATTTCTTTAAAAAATTTAAATTTTATTACTAAAATACACTATCATCACATCCATTTGGGAAAGGGATGCGATGCCAATAGGCTTGTTCAATGCACATCTTCAACTTGCAGAGCTCAATATATGTGAAGTACAAATAAAGACAAGTACTACTAAATGAGGTAAGCTCGTATAGGGGTGATTATACAGCCAACCAATTTTTCAGAGTCTAAAGAAGTCTCCTTGCATATTTATTGGTTGTGTCCTACCCCAGGCCAAGCAAATTAGAAAGATTGGAGAGAGATACAGAAATCTATTATTGTTGTTACTGCTGTAATCATTATTGTTTATTTAAAATTTATCTAAAGTATTATGAATTTTCATAGACTTATGCTTCACACCTCTACTGTGTACAAATCTCACCAGACCCAGGTCTTAAGTTCCAGTAAAGTACCACCAAAAAGTACCACCAAAACTGAAGGTCCAGTAAGTACCAAAAAAACTCCACTTTACTGAAGTTCCAGTAAAGTACTACCAAAAAACTCTTCTACTTATTCCTCCCATCCATTCTCCACTTTTCCTCACATAACCAGCATAGTTTTTGAGTAATGAAGTATATAGGTATTTTTCCCAGTTCACTTGCTTTACTTATTTATATTCTACATACAAATGAAGTTATCAGTAATTGTCCTTTACTTCCTGGCCTATTTCTCTCTAGCCTAATCACCTCAAGATGTGTTTTTAACATCATCGTGCAATTTGAGGAACACTGATCTACATAGTGTCACAATACATAGATTGGGCACCTCCTTGTCTTAGAGAAGTGTGTATGTGGTACAAGAGGTATGAAGGAGAAAGGCCCTCAAATAACTACCACTCTAGCTATGGATTATTTATGCTGTATGTGTATTTACAACTACACAGAACCAAGTATGTGTAAATTTTGAGTGGGTTAGTGTATACCCTAACACATAAAATATTAATCATCTTGCACATTTGTTATTAACAATGAAATTAGTGTGACTAAAACAGAAATAATGCTGCCCAAAGATTCGGGGATGGGGCAATATCTATTTATTTTTATTTGAGGAGTTTCCTATCAGTGCCTAGGAAGTCTGGGGGCCTCACCAGGGACATTCTTAGTCAGCTGAGCTGATGGTATAAAGACCTATGGATGCAACACTTCTTGTGCCTTGTGGTTCTGAGGCCACCCCAGCACTGCTGTGGATCTTCAGGGTCACACCACATGGTGCTCAGGGGACCACATGATGTTAGGAACTGAATGCAGGGCAGGTGCTACTCCAAAACTATACTGTCTTCCTGCCCCTTGAGCAACATCTTAAACAAATATTATAAAGGAATTTCAACAGTTGCTTTCACATATTCAGAAAGAGAAAGAGAGAAAGAGTGTGTGTGAGAGAGACAGAGAGAGTAGATAAAGAAAAGAGAGATGAGAGAGTGTATGAGAGACAGAAAGAGAGAGAGAGAGAACACTATGGACCTCATGGGCCTCTACTGATTCTTAACAGTTTTAGCAAACATTTGCCTTAGCTCATCATTTCTTCACAGTCCCAATTCCTCAGGGAATATTTCAGGGGGACTTGCAGCCCTGGACTGGATGAAGAGCTTTGTGCTACCACCTGGAATAGGATCATATTAATGTTTGCTCACAGCAAACATCAACTTTGTTGTGGAGAAGGCTCATATCTGCCTTTGAGCATCACTGCAGGGAAGCATGTATCTGACCAAGTGATATGTGAATTGGTAAGGAGGAGAGGAAGGACTCAGGCAAGGTGGGAGAGGACCAAGCAGAGAAGGAATTTAGCAGGCCAGGCATATTACATGTTTGTCTTTGTTTAAACCCTTTGGCAGCCCAAGCTAGGGATGGCTATTTCTCAATCTAAGCAAAGGAAGGAGAGGCTCCAAGGGGTGGAGTGCCCACAGGCACTCAGCTAGCAGTTGGCAAAGGTGGGTCACATGGACTCTCTGCCTCCATGGTCTGTGTGTTCATCACTGACCCAGACAGAACCAAAGGGTAGCTGAGGTGAAAGAGGGAAAGAAGAATCAGAATCTGGACGCCTGAAGGGACATGAGGAATCAGAGCTCTTTGTGATTTTCCTTTATCCTAGAGTACAAAGAGGAGCTTTGGCAATCTGCAATGACAACAGTTATCAGCAGAAAAAAACTAAACTTCTGGCATCATGACGATGATGTAAGACAGTTTCATACATTCTGTATAGCAGAAAAAAGTCCGTATCAACATTTTAAATAATGTAAATGTCTTTTCTCTCCCATGTGTATTTTCCATATTCTTGTAATCAGTCTACCTATATTTTTATTCTGCTTTTTTAACATTAAATCTTGTAACTATACCCATGTAATTTTTAAGTATTTTATTATACCACCATGAGATATATAATTACAAAGATGTTCATATTTGGGTTTCGGTCATACAGTGTTCCAGCACCCATCCCTCCACCATTGCCCATTTCCCACCACCAGTGTCCCCAATTCCCTTTCCCCTCCCCTAGCCTGCCAATAATTTCATGGATTTTTCCCATCATTAATATTGATCATCTAGTTCATCTAATTATAACTTATTCTAATTCCCTTTAATGTTAAATGTTTAGGTGCTCTCTAGTTTGGGGTTAAGTAATGCTTTTAGGTTCATCGCCTTTATAGTTTGTTCTAAATGGAAGGATATTTCTTTTTATGGGAGTGGGCATACCTGACAGTTCTAGGGAACTGTATCCAGCCCAGAGCTCAGAATTGACCCCTCGTACAGCTCTAGAGACCATAGCCAGTGCCAGGGATTGACCCAAGCACAGCGGCATACATGGTAAGCAGCTTAAACCCACACTGTCTCTCCTGGTCCTAAGGCCTATTTCTTCAGAAGGATCTAGAAAGAAGAATTACAGGACCAAAACCTCTAAGCAACTTTAGGATATATGATGTCATTGCTAAATGTTTCCAAGAAAGGATCACAGCAATTTATATGATCACCAATAATATGCCAGCCAGTGGTAGATTCTGAATGAGGCAAGGGAGTGGACTGTGGATTATTTCAAAACACAGAGGAGATCCAACTTGCATTTTAATGCAGTGAGAGCTCCTCCTCAAAGTTCTTAGAGAGGAGAGGGCAGTATGCAAAGCTTTCTAAGGTGTGTCTGAGGTTAGCACCTCTGATGTTTAGAGAGAACACTGGACCAGTAATCTGAGGTCTGGTTCTTGCCTTTCTTCAGTTGAATCTAACTATGGTCCCTTGGGCCAGTCACTTTTCTTCCTAAGCTAAATGAGGATTATAGTGGATCTTCTAGCAGTCATAGCTGCAAGGATAAATGGTTCATCTGAATTTTAAACATTTACTTGAAACTGCAACAATTTTCCCTCTTTCTTAAGTTGCGAATATCTACTAGACTGCTCCTTCTTTGAGGAATTGGCAATGCCTAATACATAGACCACTGTTTTTTTCCTGAACAGCCCATGAGTCCATTGCTCCTGCCTCTTTGTGTCTCCAAACCAGCCTCCACACAGTTATCAGACAGCTCCTCAAGAATAATCACTCAAAAAATGACCTAGAAAGAAGATGTGTCTAGTTTCTAGGTTCTGGACACACTGATTCCCTACCCTCCATTTCCCTTCACTAAAAGGTGATATCTTGTATCACTTGTATCACTTGTCTTCACGTTGTTCATTGATTTGCTAGAGCAGTCACCAGTAACATCTCCATACATCCTGTCACATGCTAGTGTAGCCCAAGGGCAACTGCTCACTACAGGAAGATGAAGAGCCTCAAACCATTCCTTCAGATCATGAGAATGAGGTCTATAACTGTTTATGATTTTTGGCATATAAAATGCGACACAGGTAGCTTGTCAGACTCTGCTGTGAGAGTGGGATACTCTTGTAGTAACTTCTCATCACATGCATGTATTGATAAACTGCAAGGCTGCGTGAAAGGGTGAAAGATCAGCTTTTCTGCTGGGTGGAACTCTGACGACCTGTGGAGTCTGGATGTTGAAAATGGCGGCCCTCATGGTGTGGGGGTTCCTCTGGCCTCTTGCAAGGCTCTGCTGGGATGGCGGGCCAGGGATAGAACCCACCTTCCCTCCTGGGTGCCTCATGATCAGCTGGGCACAGGGAGATCTGGTAGCAGTTCTACCCCATGTCTCTGAGTCTCTGGATCAGGCATACCTAGGCTTAAAATAGATAGCTGTAGGGCAGGACTCTGAAGAGCAGGGCTTGATCAGCTCTTGTGCTGGGTGGAGCTCTGACAAGCTGTGGAGTCCGGATGTTGAAAATGGCTGCCCTCACGGTATGGGGGGGGGGGGGTTCCTCTGGCTTCTTGTGAGGCTCTACTGGGATGGTGCCCAGGGCTAGAACCAGCCTTCCTTCCTGGGTCCCTCATGATCAGCTGGGCACAGGGAGAGCAGGTAGCAGCTCTACCCTGTGTCTCTGAGTCTGTGGATCAGGCATACCTTATACTGTAGGTATATGGGATTCACTGCTCTGAGCCTTGCATAAACTGGAAAAAGACTGTGGTTTTATAGGGTGAGTACAGATGCAAAACTGCATGGCCTCTCTGGAGACCAAAGACCCACGAGCTTGAAAATCAGAACCCTTCCTTCCTATCTATAAATTTCCTTCGAGTAATAAAACACATTCAATATACCTTCCCTCTTCCCCCACTAAAATGTGATCTCCATTACCCAATATTATTCTAAAAACTGGGCAGAATCTACTGCCCTTATTCCTCAAACAACCCTAATAGATGAGTTATTATCACTCATTTCACAATCAGGAAACCTAGGCACAAAGACTGAAGGACTTGCCTAGAGTCGCACAACTGGTGAGAAATGGCCCCACTTGGCTTCATACTTTGGCAGTCTGGATTCCAAGACCATGTCCTTTTCCACCCATTATCCTGGAGGGGACATTTTGTGCTTCCTCAAAAACCCCTAGAGAGAGAGAGTGAGAGAGAAAAGAGATAAAGAACCTGCCATTTAGGCAGGCTATGGGAGGGGAGAGGGAATTGGGGACGTTGGTGGTGGCAAATGGGCACTGGTGGAGGGCGGGTACTGGAACACTATGTGACCGAAACCTCCAAACATGAACAACGTTGTAATTGTATATCTCACGGTGTTATAATAAAATGTTTAATTAAAAAAATACCCCTAGAGGGCCGGAGCGATAGCACAGTGGGTAGGGCATTTGCCTTTCAAGCAGCGACCCAGGTTCAATCCTTGGCATCCCATATGATCCCCTGAGTACCGCCAGGAGTAATTCCTGAGGGCAGAGCCAGGAGTAAGCCCTGAGCATCACCAGGTGTGACCCAAAAAGCAAAAAAAACAAAACCTAGATTAGAATCCTCTCTTCCCAAATAACAAAACAATAAAGAAAGGAGCACAGAGTGCACCTGCTTCTTAATAACTTTTATGCTAAGGTCACAGATATCACATTTGCTTATATTTCGTCTGAGAAATATAAGTGGAGTGCAAGCATGGTAGGAGGGTGTGACATAGCCCATGTCTGGGAAGTTGCTTACAAGAAACCCCACTGTGCCACAGGTGAGAAGCACAAGGTTTAGCTTAACACAGGGTCTTGATCAGAGAAATTATTAATATGAGGCAAAGAGATTATAGTGCAAGAACAAATGAGTTGGAAAAGATTTGGGGCATTGGAAAAAAGACTGGCAAGTTCATGTCTCTGAAAATAGAAACTATGCAGAGAGATTAGGAAGAGACTTGAAATGGTTCAAGTGAGGATGAATGAAGGGCATGGCAATGGGACAATGGAAGACATGGCGGATTTCGTCTGCAGAGTCGACAGGCATATGGTAAAGTGAAGGAGTGAGAACGTGGGCCCCACTTGATGCTTAGAGCCCTTGCAGGAAGAAGTCGTGATTCAGGACACCCTGAAGTGCAGCAGGGAGTCAGGGAGACAGGGAGTCTCTCCCGGCCACAGCATCTTGAAGACGTGAGCCTGGACTGCAGTAAGGGCATGGGCCACAGCCCAGATCTTCAGCTTCGTTTAGTTTGGATGGAACCAAAAGAAAAATATCAAATCCATGAGTTCCCAGGCAGATCTTTCCTGGATGCGTCTCAGAGATGGTGTCCATCCAGGCCTCGTTTGCATCTGGAGTGGAGAGCGCCTGGGACTCGAGAGTCTGCTGGTGGACTGTGGACATGGGCAGTTGCCAAATGTGGCCGAAACTGCCACTGGAGATCTGTTTTCACAGGTTTTGTTTGGAAACTCAGCGTGGGGCTTGGGAGCAGCTGGGAGTTTCTGAGTAATTGGCGTGCCCTGGGTGGAGGCAGGCCAAGTACAACAGCCTTTTGCAGGGACCTAAGGGAGGGCAATACAGGAAGTCAGGTGAGGCCTCCCAAAGGCCAAGGTGAAGGATGACTCTGCCAGGAAGACCCAGTAACTCTGATGGAAAGAAGCTGGGCACCTTTGAGCCCTGCTCTCCATACTCTCAAGGGTCACTTTCTAGATGAGAGAAATCTGAGCGTTTTCATTGCCTACTAGTTCCCCACTCTTTTAAGCACCCAGCTATGTAGGTAAAGACACAAGTGCACTGTTATTTATTCTATGATATGCTTTCCTTTAAGACACAGATCAAATACCAGCTTTAAAGTCCTTCTGGAGTTGTTCTTTTCCACAACCTAGGAGTATAGTCCCTCTTCTTCCTCACTAAGGAAAATCCTACCACCAACATGATATTTAACCTAAATGTCATTAATAAAGGTATGTCATCTTATATACATAAAGGTTTATGTCACTAAATGTCATATACCTACTGGGTATTGAGGACTCTGGCCATAAAGACAAAGAAGCTCTACTCCTGGCCATCTGCTATGGCTGGTGGATCACACCTCTAGGCTAGGATCAGCTTCCTTGCTTTTGTACAATTGCCTACTCAGTGGGACTGTTTCAGATAGATGAAATCAAACTGAACTCAGAAAAGTTTCCTTCATTATCTGGTGTAAATCACTAAGAGATGATTTAAGATCCAAACTATACCAGTACAGTTAAAATCAGTTCATCTAAATCCTAATTCACCTACCCAGAAGGTCAATTTATCTTGAATCCAGTCAGCTGCCATTAGATTATGGTCAGTCCTGCTTTTGGTCCCTGGAGTGAAAGGCACCACTTCATCACTTAATTACTTGGTCATTACTTCCACTTTACAGTGATATTAAGCATAGTCTTTTGTTTTTGTTTTTTACTTTTTGGTTATACATGGTAATGCTCAGAAACTTCTCCTGGTTCTATGCTCAGTAATTACTCCTGGCAGTGCTCAGGTGACCAGATGGGATGCCAGGGATCAAACCCAGGTCAGCCACATGCAAGACAAATGCCCTAACCACTGTGCTATTGCTCTGTTCCCTAGCATAGACATCAAAGAACTATTTGTTCTCCAGCAACAGTTGAGGTATCCCAGTATGGAAAATCCCTGTACTATTGACTAGCCTTGACAACAGAAGCTCAGAAACCTGGAAGTGAATTACATCCCTCCAAATCTTTGCCACTTCACCTCCAGTAAGCTGAACAGTTGCCACTCAATTCAAAACTTTTCTATCCCCTGATACTAAGATCCTATTCCTAAAATTGATTCGCATCATTTAACTAACCAATAAGTTTTTCCACAATTTAGATATCCCATGTGTATTTTTCTATATCACATTTTAAAATCAAGAAATAAGAAGCCTTTTGACCAGACAGCCAAAATTCCCAGGTGGGCCCCTCTCTAAGGCAAGCCCATATGTATGTCAAGATTCTGAAAAATGCATCCTCTTCAATCCCTATGTTTTTCTTTTAAAAGAAAATATGGAGAAACCACAAACATATTTGTATTGTTCCCATATGATGCCTTCATACTTGAAGGAAGTGTTGGATTTTCTTGTTCTTTGGCTCTAAAAAGCAATGGGTGACATCAGTGAACTAAAACTGCAAGCTCCACTGCCCTTTCTCTCTTAAATGTGAATGTTTACTTCTCAGGGGATTGGCCAAGAAAAGTTCGTTGGGGCTGGAACACAGCATATTTAGTCTCAGAATTAAGGTAATTTCTTTGGAAGGGTTTCAAGCAAATCAATTTCTTTCAGAGATGTTGGTGTTGGTTCCCTTTTTAAAATTCCAAAGCCCCAGGCGTTTTAACTGTACCTGCTCTGCTAACATGATCCCGAGCTGGTTCTCACTCTGAAAGCCTTATGCTCTAGGTGCATGGGATTCACTGCTCCGAGCCTTGCAAACACTAGGAAAAAGGCTGTGATTTTATAGGGTGAGTACAGATGCAAAGCTGCATGGGCTCTCTGGAGACTGAAGACCCAGCGAGCTTGAAAATAAGAACCCTTCCTTCCTATCAATAAATTTCCTTTGGTAATAAAACACATTCAACATACCTTCCTCCACTTGACTTTACCACTGTGAAAGCAGTCAGAGGAGCTATCATTATCTCTGTTTTTAGGAAAATATACCAAGATCTGATGGTATTAGCTGTGCTGGCCTCATGGCACTTATGAATAGCCAACTGGAGCTGTGGTCCTCTTGTGACTAGTGCTCCTTCCACAAAGCTATCTGTCATGCAGCCATGAAGAATTCTAGGTACTAAGTGCCTATCTGTGAAAATGCCCCTGTGAAAAGACAGAATGAGACGTCTGTCTGATTTAAAGTCTATCTAAAAATATCCAGTTTAAAGTTATTTCCTGTACTTGATTCTCAGAGATACTCCCCAAGTATATCATTTAAGTGACACTTATAAGGCCAACGAAATAATACAGTAATTAGGGCACTTGTCTTGCATGTGGCTAACTGGGGTTCGATCCCCAATACCCCAAATGGTCCTCTGAGCACTGCCAGAAGTGATTGCTGAGTGCAGAGCCAAGTGTAACCCCCTGCACATCACTGAGTATGGCCCCAAGGCAAAATAAACACAGATGCTTATGCTCTTCCGCAGGACACCTATAAACTATCATTGTGCCACTTCCATGTCTCAAGTGATCCCTAGGAAGTTTCAGCACGTTTGAAGGACTTGACATCAACATTGATGGGTTGTGGGAAAATACTTTGGCATCACTGCTATTAAGGGTATGCTCATGTGACGTTGAGGAAAGCAAACACTGACCTCACCAAGCAGGCAAGGAGAGCTCATTGAGGATGAAGTGGACCATGTGATCACCATTATGCATATGCAAATACAAGATTTCTGATTTGTTCTTGAATAGACAGAAGGATGTGAAGGATGGAAAATACAGAAAGGTTCTGGAACATGGTCTGGACAACAAGCTCTAGGAAGACTTGGGGGAACATAAGGGTCCACAGGGGACTATGCCACTGCTGGGGACTTTACATCAGAGGCCAGCACACCACAACAAGAATACTCTGTGACCACACTGTGTCTAAGAAGAAATAAATCTGTAGGCCTTGCTTGTAATAAAATGTTTATATACGTAAAAAGAGACACTTATTTCAGTAGAGCGCTTGAACTCACCACCCCCAGAGTCAAAGGCAATCCAAAAGCCAGGGACATTCAAGATCTAATGGCACAGCTACTACTTCTAGAACAATTTTAATGATGGTGGCTTGAAGGAACTTTCTTTTGTTGTTCCTGGTAGACCTGATTTATCGTATTAAGAAAGTATGATTTCTCCTTTACTGGAATTTGCCTACATAAATCATTTCATTTAGCCAAACTGGCCTCTCTATTGTCCTGAAAATAGCAAATAATCACCACTCATGAGTCCAAGTCTGCTCATCTGCTTCCTGCATCAGAATCTCATCTTCCCGCTTTAGAGCTGGAAAGCCACGGATTATTCAGAGATTACCTACTCTTTTTTTTTTAACAGATGAGTGCTTATATGAGTTGCCAAGACCACATAGAACTTGTATCTGAAAACTGTAGTGTAAGACTCATTCCTTTAAGTGATCTTTTTTTCTCTTGGTCACTTTCATGTTTTATTAAAAGTAACAACAGCAGCAGAAACAATAACGCTGAGTTAATGGGGTTGCAAACAAAGGAGATAACCAAGAGCTAGCCCCAATTCCTTTCTATTCCTTCCTTTTGTTTCTTTCTGTTTTGGGTCATACCTAGTGGTACTCAGGACTTACTTATGACTCAGCACTCAGAGACCACTCCTGGAGCGACTCAGGGGTGAGACTATATGTAATATGGGGCATTGGGCTGTCCTATCTCTCCACTCTTATATCTCTCCAGCCATGAGTTCCTTGCTTAATGCCAAAAATACTACCACTGTCTACAACCTTATGAGAATTTATATAACTGAAACTACTTGGGTCTACAAAGACCAATTATTAGGTAAAAAAGAAATATACCTAGCTCAAAATTTGTGATCCAGTTATTTAGATTTTCAACTTTGTCACTAACCAGTCATATGATATAAAAAACCTATCACTTCTTTCTTGTTCTCAGTTTTACACTAACAATATATGGATTATCAAAGGATTATCATTTTATTTGCGATATTCTATTTAGCATGAACCTTATCTCTCTGAATGGGTAAACAGTAGAGTTGAAGAGATAGTACCAGAGGTAAAATACTTTCTTAGGGTTGTCCAACTCTGGGCTTGCATATGATCTCAAGCACTGCCAGGATTGATACCTGAGCACAGAGTCAGGAGTAAGCCCTAAGCACCACTAGCTGTGTTCTCTCAACTCCCCAAAAAGGAGCACATAGTATTGTAGGCATGATTTTAGGAGCTTTGGGAATGTTTCTATAATCTATTCATTCATAATTAGAATCCCTTTCCATGAATGAAGCTTTCCTTTGACCAGTGGGAGAGAAGACCATCCAATGACAATCATAGTAAAGCATAAAACAATCAACATCTAAGTTTCTCTTGCAGATTGATTATGGATGGAGAAGCTGAGGACAAATGGGAAGTCAGGTGATGGTCCTGAAGGGAGCAGAAGTTCAGAATTAAGGTCCAAGAAGAAATGGAAAATCCTAAAAGTAGAAAGAAGGTTATGACTAGGTCACATCCCTACTCACCTCTCTGAAACTTCAGCTCCACATTTTTAAGGTACATATAGTAAAACTTGACCCTGAGCCCCCCTCCCCCATCAAAAGATGAAATGGTAATCCCGATATATACAACTTTCAAATACGTGGAAGCTCCATTTGCCTCTGCTCTAAACTGAAATGCTGACATATTTATGACAAATTGTCTTCCTTTGATATTAAATTTACCATGGAAGTGACTATGAAAAGTTAAAAGCAGTCAATGACAGTTTTGACTTTATCATGACAGTCCCCTTAACTGTCATGATAAAGATATTTTTATATGATAAGTCCTGGCAAAATCAAGAAAATAAGGGATTTTTTTCTGTACCAGTGATGTACATTCTTATAATGATCATAGAAATAAGTTATGGTGCTATTTTAATATGAAGTCAGTATTGAATGTCATTTTGAGGCTCTTTGTATTCCTGGAGCAAGTAAATGTCATTGGGCTACACTGGCATGTGATAGGGTCAAATGAAAACGTTACTGGTGCCCACTAGAGCAAATTGACAAATAATAGGATATTGAGTGATCAAGTGATCAAGTGATTGAATGTCATGGTAGGTATAGGTTTTAGATTACTTGAAGGCAAAGAATATTCTTTATTCATATTTGAATATGCCTAATTGCCCAATACATGTAGGTTCTGGATTGCCAGTGCTCAATAATATTCAGGAGTTGGGGTTTGAGAGAGAGTCCAGTGGATAGGGCCCTTGCCTAGCACAGGATCAACCTGGGATTGATCCCTGAAGTCCTATATGATCCCTTCTTGCAAGCCCTGAACAGAGAGGGGTGTGGTCCACAAACAAAACTTCACTGTGCTGATGAGTGAATTTGAAAATGGTAATTGGTAAGCTTGACAAAAAGCAAGATTAGAAAATTCAGCGCACCTGGAATTTCATACCACCAGCCTACGTGAATGTTTTCTGTGTATCTTGGCTCTTACTGGCATGATGAGGAGGTACAGTAGCCCATGCGCAAAGATGACCACAAGCTCTTTCATATTTAATGCCCTCTTACAATGTGACTTTGATAATATCCCATCAAAAGAAAAAGGCCATTTTCTGACCCCTTATAACTGGGCAAGTCGTATGAACTTCTTTGTCCAAGAGAAAGCATCATAGGAGATCTTATATGACATCTGAGATAAGACTTTGTAGAAAAATTTGCCCTGCAAAGAAACTTGACTAAGGAATTAAAAGCTTTGCTAAAAGCCACTACATTTTTGTTATTTTGATTTAAAGAATTTATAATTCTGAAACCTATGCATTGAATCATTATAATAAGTACAGGATGATTTTGCAGAGAAGGAAACTGACACACGCAGAAGAGCAGATTTCCCACAAGTTTATCTCTAATATGCCTGAGTGTCACACAGATCCTGACAGGAGGGAAAGCAAAACCCAACCATATTCCATGCCTACATGAATATCCACCACCTGCTTAAGAAGCTGTAGCTCCTCCTGTTTCCAAGACAAGAGGGAGTAATTTTCTGCAAAGCAGCCCCAGGAATCAGCTCCATCAACCTTCTCTTGCAAAGATTCTAAACCTTACTACCCTTGATTTCCAACCAGATTCAAACAAAGAAACCAGCTTAATGTTGGAGAAATTCAGTCTTTTCTATCAAATACTTTAATTTTCATTGTTTCCTAACAATGAATTTATCCTCTCCTCACCAAACATTTTCTATCTGTCTTAAGTAATGCTCACAGTAGCAAAGTGTGGACTTTCTGCTACTTCTATCTGCATCTCTGAAAATACTCAGGAAAATTCTTCTCCCTGATGTAGGAGCCATTACTAACAGGCTGTACAGTCTGGCATTGATTTAGGGCCAACCTGGGAATTTCAGGGTTGGGCTTGAATTTATCTGAGAGAAGTTAAATGTTTGGGGCAGGGTGGAGTGCTGTTCCAACAAAATGGCAAAAATAAACTTCAAGATGAGTGTCAGGGTAGAGAATTAAAAGAGACAATTAAATAAATACCTGGATGGAAATTCTGGATCTGGTGCCATCAGCTGAGCACACAACACCCATTTTAGACACATTCTAAAGACAATTTCAATAAGTCATCTAAGAAGATGAATCAAATAAATTCCAAATCTAAAGAGCAGATTGGTTGCTATGTGGCTTCTTGCAAGTGGACCATTAAATTGACTTAAAAAACCTAACAGTTTCTCCTGTCATCGCTAAGTGAAGAAGTGGAGAAAAAAGGCCGGTGAGCCCAAGGAATGACATTCAGATGCTGAAAGGGTGAAACTCGAGTGAAACCTATCAAACCATTGCTAAAAAACAACAAGAAGCTGGTGTTGAAAATCAAGACACACACACAAAATTGTGCAAGGGGCTGAGCACATGGTCTGTGCCCACACATGCTGATTAGCATCAATGATTTGTCCAAGAAAACATGCATCTGTTTTCCCTCTGGCACCTTCTTGCCCACTGCTCTAATGTCAAGTGGCAAGGGTGAAGTTGGCAAGGGAATTGCAGCCGGTACCTTTTCATACATCAGTGCCTCCAACTTCTGGAACCAGATATCATCTAAGCACCTGTCCAGGAGGACAGACACACAACAAAGATGACACAACTGATGAGCACGAGTGCCAGCATCAAGTACACAGATGTGACAGCTGCGGGTATTTAGGCCCAGGAGAACTCATGTGACTGTACCCAGGGTCAGAATTTGGGAGAAGAGAGAGAGAGAGAGAGTATCTAAAGATACTTGTAGATTCATCAAAAGTTAAATAAAAACCTTCTTTCATGTCAAACCATTCTGGGTGCCTTAATACTATGAGCACATATTAACTGTGGGATCATAAGCAACCTACCCTTAACTCCCCAGTGACTGTAAAATAATAGAGCTGTAAGGATAAAGGAAGTTCAAATGTATGAAGAACTTAGGCTACTCTGGCATATATAAAATAAGTGTTCAATATTGTTGGCATAAAATTAAGCCATTATGAATGTTGTAAATTAAAACTTCATTGTTCAGAAGTCAGGACAGAGAGAAAACCGGATGCCTGACTGTGTGAATACATCCAAGGTTATGATAGGAACCTGGCATCCTTCCCCCAGAATGTGTCTGCTCAACAGTATACAAAACATTTTCACTTCTATTGGAATAATTAGATTACTGTCTCCCTTTTGATGTTTACTGATGAATGATAGTAAAAATGAGTGCCTATTTTTATTTATTGCACTTGAGGACAACTACATCATGTTTGTATAGACATCAGTGGTGTCCTTTCAACTTTGAGTAAGTTTTGCTAACCAGACATTAACATCAAGCTAGCAAAGATGGTTTAGAATCCAGACATAGACCTCTCAGCATTCATCTTTGAAATGGAGATAAAGAATCAGGAAATCACATCAGTGGTAGTATCTCTTACACTGAAGGAACATAGTCTAGGAACTACAAAATAAATACTAACTGCAAATAAGATTGCAATTCTCTAATATGGAGTGATTCTTGAATGGAAGAACTAGAATCAAGTGCAAGAACACTTTTTTACTTTTTGCAATTTAAAAGTTTCTAGATCTTCTAACATGAGCTTATATTACTTTTATAATAAGAAAAACATAATGTTATTGTAAAAAGTCACCTTGGTACAGCAACAGTAAGATCTGCCTCTGTGGGCCCAGCCACCATACTGGAGGGCTTCCTGTCAGGAACCAGCACACCTGCCCAGAGAGAAGGTTGTGGACCTGCCCTTGGGAAACCACAGTTTATGGAAGAGTCAAGACACAGAGATAAAGTGAACTGAGATACATTTAATTCCAAATGGGATTTTTTAAATATAAATAAACTGAGAAGTGAAGAATCTGGGCTGTGGGACTCCTGTGTCCTGTGTGACCTATCTCCTGCTGTCATTCATTGTACAGCCACCAGCTAAGAGTCAACTTCTCCAAGTCCCCATGTGAGTTTTAGAGGCCCTATGTAGATACTGCTCCTCTGTGATATGTCGGGGAGATTTGGGCAGGAGACATAGGACAGCAGGAAAGGCACTTGTTTTGCACCTGGCAAATTTGGGTTTGATCCCTGGCATCCCATGCAGGTCCTTGAACCCCACCAGGAGTGATACCTGAGCTTAGAGCCAGTATTAAATCCTGAGTACTCCCAGGGGATTCCCAACTCCTCAAAAAGTTAAATAGATGCAGAGACAGAAAAGATTCCTAGAAGTGCATTATTTAAGGTTTGAGCTCAGAGGTTCCCTAAGTTTATTTGTCTTGTTTGTGTGCTAACAAGCAGGAAAGCTACCAAACTACATCCATGGCTGCTACTGCTTTCTGGATTGTTCCAGTGCCCCTGCCCCCAACAGGGGAGATATCACCTACTTTGGTAAATACTACAGGGAAAATTCATATTATGAAAATGCCCTGAGTGGCTTTAGGTGTCACATACAGAGAAATGGATCAACAGGCATCGAATTAGGACCTCTATGAAGCTTCTCCATGACCTGTCATGACTACTTTACAGCCTCTGTGGCAGAAAACAAATTGGAGTGAGTTAGCCCTGAGGTACAGCAATCGCTTTTCACTTGTCTTCCTATTGTTCATCTATTTGCTCGAAGGGCACCAATAATGTCTCCAGTCATTGGGAATGAGGTCCATTATTGTTACTGTTTATGGCATATTGAATACACCATGGGTAGCTTGCCAGGCTCTGCCATGGCTCTGGGTTCATCCCAAGGGGCCCAGTCTTTTTCTATGTCAGACCACCAACCACCCAGGGGCCATGGGGCAGAGCCCCTGGGTATAGACTAGCCTGTCTCCTGTCTGCCACCTGCCAATGCAGCTGGGCGCCACGGTCACACCTGCAACACCTCAAGGGGCAGGGGAGGTACAGCAGCATAAGGGGAAAATCCAGATTGTAATTCCAGCTCCTGATGCCAGAACCTTCCTAAGATTTCACCTGTGCAGTTTTGGTTTTCACAGGAGTATGGGTTTGGGATTTTATTTCTGTTTAGGATTTTTGACTTACTCTTATCATCATGGCAGATGGGAACCTTCTCTCTAAGGACCAAGACAAATTATCAAAGTAGAATTAAGAAATTATGAGGAGCAAAATACACTGAGGAAAGCAAGGTGGAACTCTGTGCGGCTACTCCCTGCATCTTTCACCCAGCCCTCTGCTCATTCACACAACAGACTCCCCTGACACTGGGGCCGCCAGTGTCCTATCCACTGGGAGATGTTCTGTCTCCCATGCCAATACAATTCCAGACTCCCTGGGCAGAGGGGTATCATCTGCCACCCAAGAGAAAAGAACACGGTTCACTTATGTGAAAGGATGCTTTGAGTAAATTAATTTCATCATATTCTTGAACTGTTGTTTTAGTGTTGAAAAGTTCAGACCATCCTGGTTGGGAGAGCTGACCTACCACACAATCTACTTGGGGCCGGCCACCAGGCAGAGATGGCCTTCTACTCTGGGCATTCATCCTGTCACTGCATCAGTTCAAATGCCAGGATGGGGTCCGGACTGCATGGTCTCCTGTCTGCCCTGCAGCTATCCCCAGTGGAGTACCAGATATTATAAAAATCTTGCCCAAGTTAATCTGAGGTACATTCCTCAGCCCTACATGAGCAGTCATGCCCTGGGCTGGAGTGGGTGGCAGAGAGGGGGCTGAGCCTGTGGTGAGCATTTAATCTATTTCTGGTGTTTGCTTCTCATGTTTAAACTCTTTGGAGACCATGTTTATAAGGGCAATACAGTGGAGTAAGAAATACATTAAATTGACTCCCAGTGCCAGAGTTCACATCCGTTTAAGAGGCAAGTCCGCATTCTCTCTGAGCCACTTTCTCATTTGCACAGGAGTGAGATTTAGAAGCTGGCCTTAGTAAACAAAAAGTGTGTCAGCGCCACTGAGTACCATGTCATTGACATCACATCCCTGGATCTTCATATTGTACCTCCATGGGAAAAGATTTGCACCCCTATTTTAGAGTATCCCCATTTTAGGGGAAAATGAAGAGTAGAGAAGAAACGTACCAATGATTAACAGAGAATATAGGAATATATGCCAACGTTTCAAAGTTGAATTGAATGTTAGGAAACAAAGCTTTGATAATTCTGAAATGCATAGTTTATACTCACATTGCTTGACCACAGCCCAACCAAAAAATAAATGACAAGATTTGTAAATTATTTGACTTGGAAGGAAAGCTAAAGCAAGTCAAAAAGAATATCCCAACTAATCCAAAAAAATCAATGAGGAAATCGAACTGACAATTGTAAAGGCAACAAAAATTAGAAAGGAAATGTTGAAATAGAAATGACAAGAGTCCACATGTACTCAAAGGCAAATTCTTTGTCATATGAAATATCAGTAAAATGAACTGCATGCTACCTTACAGCATCTATATGTGATGCATAAATTTGGGACATCAAAATTAATTCTCTATAAGGCTGGATTGATAGTACTGTGAATAGGGTTTGGCCCTTGCAAGAGGCCAACACAAAATTGATCTCAGCATCACACATTTCAGCATCACACTCCAGGAGTAATACCTCAGCATAGTGCCAGGAGTAAACCTTGAATACCACCTGTATGCCCTACCTTCCAAATAACAACAAAGAATTCTCTCTAACAGTAGATCTGTACTTAGTGTTTTGTTCATGCATTGATTCTGTAACTTGTCAATGAAATTTAGGGAGAACCAATATTACTTGTTCACAGAAGGACAACTCAAAAGTATATTATATATATATATATATATATATATATATATATATATATATATATATATATATATATATATATATATATATATGAGAGAGAGAGAGAGAGAGAGAGAGAGACAGCACCAAACCTGCTTTCCCCTCTGGCCCTCCTCTCTCCAGCTCAACATTGTCACTAAGATCCTTCCATATCACTTGACTTCATTTTCTCCAAGACATGATTCTCATGTAGTCATCCCCAGTCCCAATCCTATCACCTTTATTTCAGAAGTTCATTGGTGTTATAGAACATGATTAAGCATCAACCCCTAGTCTCAAGTGTGCATAAAGGTTTTTAAAAATAGATATATATAAATGTATTTTATCCATAATTTCCATATAAATGAGCAACTCAAACACCTTATCTTATTTCCCAGAAAACAAAGAGTTTGCAGTGAGGAATCACGAGGAAAAAGATTCAAAGTAATATTTTTTAAACTTTTCTGTAGAGGGGCCGGAGCGATAGCCCAGCGGGTAGGGCGTTTGCCTTGCACGCAGCCAGCCTGTGCCGGCCCGGGTTCGATCCCCGGCATCCCATATGGTCCCCCGAGCACTGCCAGGAGTAATTCCTGAGCGAAGAGCCAGGAGTAACCCCTGAGCATCGCCGGGTGTGACCCAAAAAAGCAAAAAAAAAAAATAAATAAATAAATAAACTTTTCTGTAGATAAGAAAATATCAAGATTGAACTTGAGAAAATCTCCAGAAAGGTCAGTGCTAGCCCAAATCCAGGAAGAGTTCTACTAACTCTGTATAGTAATAAGCTTTTTGACCCTCCTAGGCCTCAGTTCTCTGATAAATGATGACGTGCATGGTTCAAGGAGACTGTTAGACAATGTTCAATGTTTAACACACTGAAATCATATCAATATTGGGCAAATTATTTTGCATCTAACTTTCGTGCATGCAAAATAGAGCAAGCACCAATTTCACAGAATTTATTTTAGAGCCTAAACAATAGACCGTATGCAAAGTTCTTACCATGAAAGTTTGTATTCAACAAACATTATCTATTGCTATTGGTATAGGAAGTAAAACTAAAGTTTAAAAGAGGAAGTCTGCTCACAGTTATCAGAGGTACTTCAAATATACATGTTATTCCTCAGTAAAGGACATGGCTAATTCAGAAAGCTTTGTGCATGACTAATTGAGAGGAGCAATATCTGCTTTAATTCACTGGAGTTTCATAAATGGTAAAAGAAGTGGTGCCATAGCCACTTAGACTAACCCCCATGAGGGATCACATTGCACTTTGTTCCTGTGGAATCAGAAGGAACTAGGGTCTGGTCTGCCCTTCCTTTGTTCTACCAACATCATTTTTCTTACACTGACTTGACACCCTCTATTCTTTTCCATTCTTTCCCAAAGACCTCAGTGAGGAATATCTCTGGGACACACCTAGTGGTGCTCAGGATTACTCCTGGCTCTGCACACAAGAATTACTCCTGGCAGTGCTCAAAGACCATATGGGAAGCTGAGGATCAAATCCAAGTCCATTGCATGCAAGGCAAGTGTTGCAGTACACTGCTGCCCAGAACCTCTGTATCTGGCCTGGAGTTGCCTCCTGCAGGCCACTTTGTAGATAGGAGGAGGACAGTTTGAATGTAGTAATTCATCTGACCATGCATTCTATACTGGCTGGTATAAATATTCTCTCATGCTGCCACAATCATCTTGGGACTAGCTAGATCTTGCTGGTATATATGCCTGGCCACGTTGGATCTCTAAGTAATTAGACCAGAGAGAAATGCTCAAAGGATAATATACAGAACAACCATGAAGTAAAGATGAGACTCCTGTGAAGGTTTGGAGAAATATTTAACTGACTATAGAATATTCTTTGGTACAGATGCATGCCTTTGTATTCTGAGATACAGCTCATCTCAGAAACCATTCCTCGACTCCTCCAGCAGCCACTCCTCCAGTAGTACCCAGCTGGGGCACTTCCAAGGCAGATCTTGGCTTGGCAACATTAACATCTCAAAGGGCCTAGGAGAGGTCCTCGGAGAAATTACCTGAGGGGATTTGACCCTAACTGCTCTCTTTTTGGAGTGGGCGGTTTGTGTTACAGGGATATAAAAACTATAGCCTGCTTTCTTTCTGTCCCTTTTCTTTGGAGCTCTCTTTCTTTCCTGTTTACTGTCTCCTCTCTGCAAGGCCTTAACACATGGTGGCAGCCATCTTGGGCTACATGGCCAGGACCCAGCCAGGAACCCTAAGTTTGGGTTTTCCTATTGCTGATTTGTATGCCAGAACCTGTGTAAGTAAAGCACTTTGAAACTTCTCTGGATTCTTGAATCTTTCTCTGTCCGCCAGTCACTGATCCCCTGGGGCAGAAGGGGATCCCTGACCCTGCTCCCAGATTTTGTGCAGGGCGCCTAGCATTTCCCCACAGGCAAGTACCCTATCCACTGTGCTATGGTTCTGGCCCTTGCCATGTGCATTTATACTTCCTGCCACATGAACACCAGCATCTCCTTGACCACCTCAAACTTGTCCCAAGTTTTTTGATTATATGGATTAGAAGTAAATGTCCTTAGACTTTCAATCTGATCGTTTGATAACATCAGAGGCAAACAAGAGCATTCAGAGACAAAGGATAAGATTTGCTGCGGAAAGTCACATTAGAAATGGTCAAGGGCTAGAGAGATAGGACAGAGTATAAGACATTTGCTTTGCACTCAGAAGAACCCAGTTTTAATCCAAATGTCCATGTATGGTTTCCTCCTGAGCTTGGAGTAGGAATATTCCCTGAGCTCCTTCAGGTATGTTCTAAACCAAGCCTAACCCAAAACTCACAAGGAAAGAACAAAGCAGAGGTGATGTCTAAGGCTAGAGAGCTGCAGAAGTCTCTGAGGTTTGCCAGGTTAGGGGCCAACCACCAGACATCCTGTACAGTGGACTATGAAACAACTAAAACCAGCCTCGTTTTTCTCAAGTTGGGAAGAGAAAATTTTGTATAACAGCTCACATGCCAAAAAATTACTGAATATTCCAAAACAGATTAGCTCAGTTCATTTCTCTTTGGCCAGATGTTTATAAGGAATACTGTTTACAGATTAAAATTAAGTAAAAATTTGGGTTCTCTTTTCCATTTCCCTTCATTGGAAGAGCTGAAAGAATCCCAGAAACTCATCCTGGCCTGGTGGCAATGCTAGAAATTAATTTTGGAGACTGGAAAGGATGTTATCCCCTCAGTGGGATGACTAATCTAGAAAGTTGGAATGAGTAGGGTAGGTAAATAGGGGATGTACTCCACTTTCATGCTCATACATTCATCTATCCCGTCAGAAGAATTGTCTGTGTGATTTTTGTAGGTCAGACCTAGGGATGGAGACATGATTGTAAACTGACCACTAAGAGGCATGATATATTCATACAAAACAAGCCACATTATCAGAACAGAAGAACTAGCCTTTGAGGCATCAGGGAAGGAAGAGGGAATTTCTGGCTAGTGGCACCCTAGGAATTGAGCTTGGAAAACAAACCACCTTGGGAGCCAAAGTGATAGCACTGCAGAAAAGGCATTTGCCTTGTATGTGTGGCTGTGGCTAAACTAAGTTAGATTTTCAGCACCACATTGGCCCCCTGAGACCCACCAGGAGTGATCCAGAAGCCCAGAACCTCTCTCTCTCTCTCTCTCTCTCTCTCTCTCTCTCTCTCTCTCTCTCTCTCTCTCTCTCTCTCTCTCTCTCTCTCTCTCTCTCGGCAGTCTAGGGAGGGGAGATTTGGGGACATTGGTGGTGGGAGTAGGGCACTGGTAGAGGGACAGATGCTGGAACACTGTATGACTGAAACCCAAACATGAACATCTTTGTAACTGTGTATCTCATGGTGGTATAATAAAAAAATATTTTTAACAAAGCCCAGAACCAGGAATAAGCCCTAAACCCTGATGCGTGGTTCAAAATCACTATCATTATCACTATCACTATTTTCCTGTTCATTATCTATTTGCTAGAGCGGGCACCAGTAATATCTCCATATGTCCTGTCTCATGCTAGTAGAACCCAAAGGCATCCGCTTGCTCCAGGGACATAAAGAGCCTCAAACATTATATTAGGTCATGGGAATGACCTAATATAAATGTTACTAATATTATATATAATATAAATAAATAATAAAATAAATAAAATATAATATAATATAATATAATATAATATAATATAATATAATATAATATATATATATAATATATATATAATATATTATATAATATATATATATATATATATAATATTATATAATATAATATAATATAATATAATATAATATAATATTATATTATATAATATAATATAATATAATATAATAAAACAAATATAAGGTGTAAAAAAAAAATCACCTTGTTTAATTAGTTGGTTTGGATCAGAGGCCACACCCGAGGTGCTTGGGGGTTACTCCCCACTCTGTGCTCAGGATCTTTCCTTGTGGCACTTGAGAGGACCATACATAATTCCAGGGAGCTAATGCAGCATCCAAGTGCAAGGCAAGCAATGCAAATCCTGTAATCTCTCTCTAGCCCTGGTTTGTTTCTTTGTAAAACTTCAGAGGAGAGCAAACCTCTGAGAGTCAACTCCAAAGGACCCCCAGGATGAGCAGAGTCGAGCTGAGCAGCCTCAGAGAATTTGTGCCACCAGTTTTGTTTGTTACTGTCCTGGGGCTTGAAAACACACTCTTAAAGTACAACCCACCTGTCCCATCACTCCAGATGCTGGAATGTAATGGTCTTCAAATTTGACTGCACTGTGGAATTATCAGCACAGCTTTACAAGTTACTGATGCCTGAGTCCTGCCCACAAAGTCAAATTAAATGGCTGGATTGGAGGTGTGCTCTGGGCATTGGGGCTTTTTACTCCAGATATTTTAACTCCATCCAAGAATAAAAAATGTCTGATCAAGGTGATCCTCATTACTCCAAGCAAGTGCTGTTTAGCAGACCTTGCTCACCAGAGTTGTGCAGTAGATGACAAATGTCTCTGAGGAATGGAAAGACCTGCAGGCCACATGGAAGGGTTCAATGGCATCAAGGGTCACTGTCCATACTCATCCTGTCTTGGGTTAACACTTGTCCCGCCTGTTCTGTAGCTTCTGAAAGTTCATGACTCCTGTGACCTTAGTCTCCTTGTAGAAATAAAACATAGATAACTTCACAGAGAGATCTGTGCTAGTGTGGTTTAACCTCTTGGGGGTCACAGAGTCATCTGAAAATCTTAATAAAAGCTATAGACTCCTTCCTCTACAGTGTGTAGAGATCTTCCACAAATTTGAATGTAATTTCATGAATCCATAAAGATTGTCTGCAGATGGCGGTTAGGAATACCTGTTTGCCTGGGTCTGAGGGGGTTTGAATCTTGCTCACTATAAAATGTTTGCTTCGGTTAAGGTTCAGTTCATTCCCAGTCTTTTTTCAACTGGCCTCATTCTTGATTCCCTCTGGATGCTACTTTCAGTACAGGGTGGCAAGACCAGTTAGGAGCTCCAAGTTTCAAAAAAGGCAAGGTAATATATATGTAAACAGCACAAGGTGAAAATGGAGACCAATACATCAAGAAGAGAATGAAAACCAGACGCCTTCATTCAGGAATGAGTGGAAAGAAAGACAGTTGCCCAAGGGGCCTGCTCTGGGGCTTACCTCTAATCAAGACTCACAGGCAAGATGGGAGACGGAAATAAGGAAATCGTAGCCTTGGAAAGACTGGGAGTGGAAGGGAGAGGTGAGGGAGTGCTGAGGTCAGACGGAGAAGAAAGGCGGTTTTTTTCAGAAGCCTTAAAAGATGGCCTTGGGGAATAAGACAAGACATGTCAGTCAATGGGTATTAGCAATTTCCTAACAGAACCTCCGGCACTGTGGATCAGCTAAGCAGGAAAGCACACTCCCCAAGGAGTCATTTTATAAATTCCTGTTGCCTCCATAAATGCTGGCGGGATTGGGGGTGGCATCAATTCAGAAACAAAAACAGGTTTTAGGAATTTAACCAGTCATGATGGCGAGATTTTTTTTTCATCCAAGTCTTAGAGATCGTCCCACCCATCCTTCCTAGACATGTTCCCTCTGGGTCATCTCCTCCCATTCTCACTGGCCCGGGTGGGGGTCCAGCTACCTAATTCTTACTCCTGTTACTCATGCCAGAACAGAACAGACATTTTTTCCTTCTTTTTCACATGGATTCTATGCATCCTGCAAAAAATTTAGTTTCTCACCTTTTGAAAGGCCTTTTCAAATGTTTATCATACAGTCTGGGAAGAGGATAGTTTATCTTCTGAAACTCTTGTGTCACTGATTAGTTATTCCATGCCTTTGTTATTATTCAACCCATCTTTATCTTAGACATTTAACCAAATCAAAGAGGGCCATCAAGGCCCATATCCAAAAGGGTAAAAGCAACAAGTGCTGGCGTGGATGCGGGAAAAGGGGACTCTCATACACTGTTGGTGGGAATGTCGACTTGTACAACCTTTCTGGAAAACAATATGGACATTCCTCCAAAGACTAGAAATTGAGCTCCCCTTTGACCCAGCCATACCACTCCTGGGAATATACCATGGGAAGCCAAAAACACACAGCAGAAACACAATCCGCACTTTTATTTTCATAGCAGCACTATTCACAATAGCCAGAACCTGGAAACAACCAGTATGCCCGAGAACTGATGACTGGATAAAGAAACTGTGGTACATCTACACAATGAAATACAATGCAGCTGTCAGGAAAAATGAAGTTATGAAATTTGCCTATAAATGGATGGACATAGAAAGAATCATGTTGAGTGAAATTAGTCAGAAGGAAAGAGAGAGACATAGAATGACTGCATTTATTTGCATGACATAAATATACCAGGTGATCTTACCAAAAGCGGAAATTACCACAAGCGTGGGAGTCAGAGGTTAGGTAAGATAGAGAAGGGAACATGTGTGAATAAATGTCAAAAGGTCTGATACCAACATAGAACTGAGCATTAAATACAGGCAAAAAAAATGCACATGATGGCTTCCAAGTGTATGTAGTGCAACCCACAATGTGTAGGAGAAGGAAGAGAGAGAGAGAGAGGGAGAGAGAGAGAGGAGATAAAGAACTTGCCATTTAGGCAGGACGTGGAGGGGGAGGGAATTGGGGACATGGGTGGTGGGTGATGGGCAATGGTAGAGGGCGGGTGCTGGAACACTGTGTGACCAAAACCTCCAAACGTGAACAACGTTGTAATTGTGTATCTCACGGTGGTATAATAAAATGTTTAAAAAAAGAGGGCCATCAAACACAGATGAGTTTCATAGGGGGACAGTGGTGGTGAACTGAATACCTTTGGCTATGCCCATTGGGGAGCAGAACAGGAAGCTAGTTATGGTACCTTACAGAGTTTTCAGAGACCTAGTAGTCTGTTCACTCCAGCATGCAAATCATGTTGTCCCTTCTCCAAAATGCTGAGTAAGATCTCACAGGAGAAAATAGAACTCACAAAACGAGAACAGGCCATGATTTTTTCCCTCTATCCCTGAAATTGGGATTATATAAAATACATATAAATATGCTTATATATAGTTAAATATATTTGCCAAATATATTTAAATACACCCCCAAATGTGAAGAAAAATAAATTCTAAAAAATATTCTGGGGCTACTAACTTAATTTGGAGAATAATTTCTCATCTTTTTTTTTTTTTTTTGCTTTTTTTTGGGTCACACCGTCAATGCTCAGGGGTTACTCCTGGCTCTGCACTCAGGAATTACTCCTTGACAGTGCTCAGGGGACCATATGGGATGCCGGGAATCGAACCCAGACCAGCACAGGCCAGCCGAGTGCAAGGCAAACACCCTAGCCGCTGGGCTATCGCTCGGCCTCAATAGTCTCTCATCTTTAAAAAAGTTATCCTTTGGGGAGCCGGAGCGATAGTCCAGTGGGTAGGGCGTTTGCCTTGCATTCAGCCAACCCTGGTTCAATCCCGGCATCCCATATGGTCCCCCACGCAGTGCCAGGGTGATTCCTGAGCGCAGAGCCAGGAGTAACCCTGAGCATTGCTGGGTGTGACCCAAAAAGCAAAAAATAAAATAAAATAAAATAAAAAGTTATCCTTTGAATACCAGCAAAATAGAAAAAAAGTATTTATTATTTATTATTTTTATATTAACTTTGTGTTTCTATACTGTTATCAATATACTCCAGAGTATACATATATTTGTATATAATGCTTAGCTATAAATTTATATATATATATATATATATATATATATATCTTTTTTCAATTGTTTTGTTTAGGGGTATACCCAGTGGTGCTCAAGGTTCCCCTAGTTTAGAGCTCAGGGTTCACCCCATATGTTCCACTGAACCTGGGCATTCTCCTAGGGTACCAGGGATTGAACCTGTGTTGGTTACATGCAAGGCAAGTGCCCTGTCTGCTGTGTTATCTCTCTATCACCAGCACCTAATGATATCTATGAGAATATTTCAAAAGTTGTTTCCCACAAATTTATAGCTTCCTTTGAGCAGGGGCATATACATTTGGGTTTTGGGGGGTTAATAAATGTATTTATTGTGGCAAGAATGCTTAACATTTTATATTTCCTTGAATTTACAGGGATATAAAAAACTATTTTTTTTACAATCCTGCTTTTTATTTATTTATTTATTTATTTAATGTTTTATTATACTACTGCGATATATACAATTACAAAGATGTTCATGTTTGGTTTTTAGTCATATAATGTTCCAGCACGTATCCCTCCACCCATGCCCATTTCCCACCAACAATGTCCCCAATTCTCTTCCCCCTTTCCATGTCCATCCATTTATCTCTGTGGCAGGTTCTTTTTTCTCTCTCTCTCTCTCTCTCTCTCTCTCTCTCTCTCTCTCTCTCTCTTCCTTTTCTTACACATTGCGGCTTGCAATACATACATTTAGAGGCTATCATGTATATCCTTTTGCCTGTATTCAATGCTCAGTTCTAGGCTGGTATTATCATTTCAATGATGATTAGCACACTGTTCCCTTCTCTGTCTTACCGAACCTCTGACTCCCACACACTTGCAGTTGATTTCACCTATTGACAAGACCTCCTAATCCATGTTTTGCCTGGATTTGGATATTGGTATCATACTATTGGTATCATACTATATGTATATGTATACATATATATCTTTATGTATACATATATACACATATTTTATATCCCACCAAAAATGCAGTCATTCTATATATGTCCTTTTCCTTCCGGCTAATTTCACTCAGCATGATCCATTCCATGTCCATACATTTATAGGCAAATTTCATAATTTTGTTTTTCCTAACAGCAGGGACATATACATTTGGAGGGCAATTTCTGAATCTTTGCTCAGAAGTCATCCCTGAAAACACTCACAAGACATATGCAATGTTGGGGATTTGAACTGGGGTTGGAAAAATGAAAAGCAACTGCCTTGATACTATCTCTCCAGCCCCTATAGTTTCCAGTTTTAATGACTGTGATTTACCTTCCTGAAAGCAATATAATTTGGAAGTGCTTACTTTTCCTTAAATCTGGAGGTAAATAGTTTATTTTGGGATAGTTTAATCAAGGGTTACAAACTACAATCCAATATGATCTCAGACTATACTAAATACTTCAGTCTTGCCCACAAACCTTTACTACAGAGCTGGGGACATCTGTTCCATTGCAGTTTTCCTGAGATAAGGTGCTGTGAACCCTTAAAAGACCCAATTCAACCATCCCAGTCTTAATGGCCATGGTATTCCTGAGTGCAGTTTGGGGACGCCCGGTCCCCGACAGTGTCAGGACAGAGTTGCTTACACCCGGGACGCCGGGAGAAAGAAAACTCACGAGTCCGGTGCAGTTCCAAAATGGCTTTTAATGTACAAAGCTCTTCCACAGCAAAAATAAAAACCTAGCCTGGCCGAACTTAACCAACAAAGAGCCTAAGTCTCCCCACCAGGAGAGGATCTCACCCGAGCGAGTCCACCCAGAAGAAGGAGCAAGGGCCAAAGAGCAAAAGGCCAAAAGCCAAAAGCTGAAGGCGAGGAACCAAAGGCAAAGGTAAAGGTGAGGGGCCCAGTCAGCCCCCTTAACACCAAAGTAATCCACTCGGGAGGTTGTCAGCCAACAAAGAACCCTAACAGAGGTAGTGCCACACCCTATTGCAGGTATAAACAAAGGTTACACCAAGGACTAATCCCGAGATTATCTCTTATGTAAAACACTGGAGAAGGGCTGAAAAGTAATACATCTAACTCACGAGCCACGTAATCTAGATGTACCCACAAGGTCCTTATTATTATCTGACAGGTGATTCTGAGTATCTTGTTCTCATGTACTGAAGGGTCATACCGCCGTTAGAGCAAACTAGAGATCCTTCCTATAGTCTTCCTTAGTCTCAGCAAGCCAGGGTGGAGTCTCTGGTAAATTCTAACTGTCCCACGTTGGGTGCAGTGGGTATAAAGAAGAGCTGTGCCCAATCTAGAAAACATAGAAGCCTTAGTAGATGTATAAGTCGAAGTTATTCAATCAAGGGACTTCTGTAACTGCCACACCCTCTAGAAGTGTTTACATAGAAGAGAGATCTCATTAGAATGAACATTGGCTTAAATAGATTAAGCTGGGAGTGAGCAAAACAACAAAACTCCCAGATTAGCTAAACATGTCCTCCAACACTCAGTCATCTGTCACCAGGGACTACGACAGATATTCAACTGTCCTTGGATAATGCCCTTGGATAATTCAATCATGATTGTGTGTTGACATTGTGTACAAAACCCAATAGACACTGGTATTACATGCTACAACAGAGAAATGCACAAAGTATAATAGGTTTCATTTTGACTACACTGAAAACAAGAGGTCAAGTTGGGCTAAGTATCAAAGGATGGGTAAGGAGAAGCCATTCCATATGAGAGGATTAGAGGTATATGACATTACTCTAGAAAGAGGAGGAGGGAAGGGAGTACAGTGGGACATGGATTGGAGACACTAAAAACAACTCTGAGGCCCTTAATTGGAAGCCAAACAATTCAGGCTTCTTTGGAAGCAGGAGAGATATAGGGAAAGTTTTGAATTATAAAGTAAGGTGGTCCAATGTGGGATAAATAAAAATAGAGCAGGAAAGATGTAGAATTAGAGAAAATAAATCTACTATAATCACATTAAAATAGACAAGGAGAGAGACAATGATTTGAAAAATTAAAACTGACAGTAGAGTAATTGGATTGTGCCTATGTGCATGTGCAAAACAGACACAGAGAAGACAAAGTTTCTAAATGTGCAAAGTTTATGATATCACTCACCTGGAAACATGACATGCTGCAAGATAGAAAAGTGGAAGCAAAATGGAATAGACATGGATCTGGATCTACTGACTGAGAACCTTGTTGATGCTATCAAAGAGGGGAAGATTGGCCCTATAAGTGGAGGCAAATCTCCTGGACAGCAGCACGGATGCCAAGAACACTTAGAAAGGAATGAAGATTTGGCCCTGATAGAAGTCGGGTGATGATCAAGAGAAATGGACAGCATCCCAGGGAAGCAGGGGGTTAGAAACTCAGTGGTTTGGGGCCGGAGCAATAGCACAGGGGGTAGGGTGCGTGCCTTTCATGTGGCTGACCCAGGTTCGATCTCCGGAGTTCCATATGATCCCCAGGCATCACCAGGAGTAATTCCTGAGTGCAAAGCCAGGATTAACTCCTGAACATCACCAGATGTGACCCAAAAAGCAAAAAAATAAATAAATAAAAATAAAAAATAAAGAAATACAGTGGCAAAAGGAACTGTCAAGGAGCAGCACATTGGAGGCCACTGTACATTACAGGTCACTCCTGCCTTCTTCTGCACAATGACATTTCTTTCATTTTGGGTAATGACACAGCATTTCCCTGAGGCAAATACAAAAGATTCACCAAACAAGAGCTAAATGTCAAATGTCATACAAAACCTTTCACAAACCATAGCTCTCCATGGCAAGAATTTCTCTAGTCAATTTACAGATGAGGAAACTGAAACATATAGTAGAGAAATGCCCCCCCACACCCTAACTTATCATTGATCAGAAACCCAGAACCAACGTTGGGCACATGGCATCTGGCTTCCTAGAGCAGGTGATCAGAAATAATCCCTGAATTCTGGGGAATAAGGCTTTGGAGGCAAAGAAAAGAATCAGGTTTAGAGAATTAAGATGTCCATCCTTCCTTGGCACCCCAGAACAAACGTATCCCCCAAAGAAGGACTGATGGACTGATAATGTTGTAGCTGTTCTTGCAGATCAATGCTGAACTGAAGCCAACTCTGAACAGATTCTGAGTTGCACAGCCCTGGGAAAGGAAGGAAGGTTCATTTCACCTGACACTGGACAGACGTAAGGTCAGGGAGAACTTCAACCAGGATAACTAATGGGCCTGCTTGGCCAGGACATGGGAACCAGAAAGGGCATACTCAGAGTCAACAGGATGCCCAGATCGGTATGAGCCCCAGAACTCAAGATCAGGTCTCACCTAGCTGCTCAAAGCCAGGCAGGGGCATAGGGTCCTTCTGGGGGAGTGACAGGATCCATTCATTCAAGAGACCAATTTGACTTTTCAGAGTCAAATTCCCAAAAAGCCCCTTAGAGTGTTTGGGAATCCCCAAGATAAGTGCCCAGAGCTCATATCACATCCCACAATGTAGACCAGAGAGCAAGCTGACCTTTGCCATTTTCTAATCAGAGTCCGTAGGGGGCCCTCTGCCACTTGTAGGCAGACACAGACTCAGGACAGTGGGTGAATCTCCACTTGGTGCCTCCTTAGACCCCACAAAGGCATAAAAGAGGCTCCCAAGGAGTGGGAAACAAGATTCACTAGGCTCAGGACCCTACTTCTCACCACAGACCTCCCTCCCCCAGCTCAGAGCAGGTGCTCAGATGGAAGCATATTAGAATGAACTCGAGAGAGAACTGCTCTTTCCAATATTGTGTGCATTTTAGGAGCTGCTTCTCCATGTCCAAGTTCTTCCCAAACCCACAAGATCAACCTGAACTCATCTGCTTGACACTCACCAGTTGGTACCCCCTCATATATAGGTCTTATGCATGCCTCTGGATCCAGCTCTCTGCATACCTCCCTCCTTGGACACATCCCCTGACTCCCATTGCCCATCCTTGGCTCACGCTGTCTTCGTTGCCAATAACCTTTCCAGGCTTTCCACAGAGTAACTTACAAGACAGAACAGTATTGACTTAATGCAATGTTCCACCAACAGTTTAGTTCCCAGCATTTATGTTTAGGTGATTTGCTAACACGGTTCCATGCATCTGTAACCACTCTGACTCCCACAGCTCATTTCCATGTCTCCCCATGTTCAGATCTTCCCTGCTTCCCTCTGACTCTGGCACAAGGAGGAGAGCTGGCATTAAGTAGAACTCAGAGGAGTAGGTTCTGAGAACAGAGTCTGAGTTGCTGCCTGTCAGAGCTTCAGGGGGCGGGTTGCTATAGGAGGTGCCAGAATCTGGAAGGTAAGAACAGAGCAGAGGGAAGGAGAAAAGCCTCAGAACTGGGATGGAGGCATGGACTTTCCTAAATTTCCTCCCAGCTGGTAGCTTCTGTCTCTGGTTCCTTTCCTGCCCCTCAATCTCTAACCTGCACCTGGGAAGTAGGGGTGAAAGGGGAGCTCGTATCTACAGCGTGATGTTTGGAAAAGGAAGATGTGCAGCTCTCCCTTGGGGATGATGCATCTCGTGCAAGTTTATTCTCAGCACCCACCAATACAAGTGAGGACACCATTTTAAAATACCAATTAAAAATCCTTCTCCTGGTGCATATTTAGTTACAGTAGTCCCCTCCTTACAGATGTGTAATTGCTCTGAAAGCAGAGTTGTCCAGAAGTGAAATATTAAACAAATCAAACAGATAAAAGAGTTTGGAATGTATAAGTAACCTACAATAGATAAGCAGGAAAAACAGGCTCATGAGTACACATGTACGTACACACACACACACACAACACACACATATACACACATACACACATATGCATACACACACTTGTACAGTGCACTTTTGTGACTGCTAAAACTATAACATCTGGAATGCCATTCTGGAAAACTTCCAGATGTTTTCCATGAGGAACACTTTGTAAAAATTGTTAGCCTTCTAGGCATTTGTGAATTTTGTAAGGAGAGTACACTCCCAGGCCCACATAGGAGCAAATATGGGATTATAAAGTGCTAAATGCTTTTCACAACTGTATAAGCAATAATGCGCTTTGGGTAAATATTCAGGGAAAATTATTTTTACAGACTAAGTGAATGGATATGTTCCAATCTGCAATTAGATTTGTATTTCAGAGAAATCAAGGACTCTGGGACAGCTCGTCTTAGAGCAGCTTGCATGGGAACCAAAACCCCTAACCTGGGCAGCATCACACAGCCTGGTCATTAACCGTCTTTTTGTAGTTATTCCAATGCTGGAAGAGGCGAACGTAGTTTCATAGCTAGTTATATTTATCTTCTTCCCGAGGATTTTTATGTTGCATTTTATAAATCCGGCTTCAATTTATATGTAATCCCCCATAATCATTAGCATTATGGTTTTTAAAAAAGAAAAGAAAGAAAAGGCCTAGGAAGCAAAAAAAAAAAAATTCCAGAAACAATGCCTGGGCAGTTTTTGGAAGAAGTATTCATTTTAAAAATGCATAATATATAAACATCTAAAAGGAATATCCCAGTCTCTTTTGAAATCAGAAATTATGTGAAGCAAGGAAAGAATCACAAAAGCTTATTGATTTCCCGAACCCACTGAGTAAAAGTATTTTTTAAACCATGATTCACATAAGGGATACATTTGACACATCAAGAGAAACTGGAAACCAAGCTCAGCGCAGCCACATCAGATACTGCTGGGAGCCGAGTTTGTTTACCATTACAAAGTGAAGAGAAATTTGCTTTTCTTTCCCTGCTCCCTATTCCCCTGAGGACGAGGATTTTTATTGATTTTTGTCCCTCCTTATAAAACAGTTGAAGTTAAAATGTCCCTGATAAACTGATCACAGGTCTGCATTTTAATGCGGCACAGTACCGCCCTCCTTCCTCCGTGGGGCTTGGCCTCAACCCCAAAGAGAGCCATAGCTCTTAAAAGCATTTTTGTCTTAAGGATTTCCACTTCCTTAAAAAATTCTTCAGCTGGGATCTGCAGGAGACAACCAGGAAAGATCTGGAAAGGTGGTACAGTTAGAGGCTTCTGGGTAAATAGGTGCGGCTTTAACCTGGCTCCCCGGGGACAGTGGACACTAATAGAAGGCTGGCTGGAGGTGTGGGAACATTAGCCGAAGCACCATGAGCTTCCTCCTGCCTGACACTCACTTCCTGTCTCTTCTTCCTCTCTACTCATCGTCGCCCTTGCAGCACTCCCACTCCTTGGGTCGAAGTAAGTCAGGAGGAAAGGGATGTCCAGCCAGACACGACCATCAAAGGAAGGACCAGAGATGCCTCTGACCTTATTCTCCACAGACCCGGTGAGCTGGTACTGGGACCTGCTGGCTCTGTGGCACACCTTTGGCACTATATGCCACAATTTGTGGTGGTTCACCCAGTCAACCACTACAGATCTTTTCTAGGGTGTTGGTTTTGAAATACCACACTTAGCAAAAGTTACTCTAAGCTTTGGTTTGCTAAGACATGAAAAGAACAGAAAGCCCAAGATCTCCCAATTCTACCCAGGGACCGCCTCAAAGACAAAGGGAAAGAAATGAGGAATGGGAAAATGCCCAAGAAATCAGAAAATATCGCAAGGTCAACCCACCTGGTATAAATCAGCACACACAGTTCCAGAGGGTCGGCATAGAAACCTCACGCTCAGGTGTAATTCGCCCATCCCGAAGTATTTTTCCTAGTAGTGCCAAATGCCATAATGCTCTCTGTCAGTGATTTGAAATTATTCTATAAGCTACATATCGGGTACACTATTGTTAATGAAATGCACACAAGATGATGAACAACTTCCTTTTCCTGCTGGAGCCCCAGCTGCAACCAGGGCCTGGATCCTTCGTGCTGTAAATCAGCCCTTTGTACTCCAGGAGGATTCAATGAGCTGCAGGTGTGGGCTCGGGGAAGGCCGCCTGGGATTAGGTAGCAGCATTTGATATGAGATCCCAAACAGCACTGGCAATCTACACGCCACATGCGGCCACGGGCTTTGGAGAAAGCAAAAGGAAAACGCTGATGAAATGTGGCACGGGACCATGGAATGCAATGTCAAGCTTTCACATCTGCAGGAAAAGAAAGAGAGTTCCTAATTTTACAGTGATGATGTCATTGAGAATTCATGACAGTGGAAATGATGGGCCAAGTTTGGAAACTTAACCACTTATGAGGTTGCTCATGGAAGGCTGAGGTTTTTCAAGGGACAATACATGTTTCGGTGGAAGGGTGATTTGCCTTTTCAGGCGCAGGCATCATTAGGCAATGTGTGTGTGTGTGTGTGTGTGTGCATGTGCATGCAGCATGCATGTGTGCCTGCATTTGCACACAGGCGTCACAGAGAGATGGAGACAGAAGAGGAGGTTCTATTTGAAAGATTATACTTCGCATAGGCATACAAAGCTGACACTCGGCATGCCAAATGTGTTCTTTAAAACATACTGTGTCTGTGTAATTCAGCATAAAACATTGCTAACTGTCCTTAACAACAATATATTTTTAACATTGAATTCAGACTCTCTAAAACCTCACCAGCCAAGAAAAACTATCAGAGCTTTGCTTTTTTTCCTTAATGTGAACCCCTAAAACAAGCTTCTTTTAAAATCTATTTTACTTCCCTGAGACCAGAAAGACATGAAAACAAGGCTGGTTTTGTTATTAGCATCCTGATAAAATGTATATTGAAGAAAACATCTCTTTAATTTTGAGTCTGTTTTTCATTAGCTTATCTTGATAGTTTAAGTTAATCATTATTTTCAACCATATATGATTTAGATATTATGTCATTAATTCATGTACAGTCCATCTGAGTAATGATTGTGGTTTTCTACTTTACAAATTCATCTACTTCACCAAGAAACCAAAAGAGTCAAATTCCATGCAACATCTGGTTTCCATTGAATGTAATTGCCATTTGCAGAGTTATAATCATGTGTTATTGTAAGGACCACGGTGTCAATCACTTCCCTAATGGGGAAAATTCAATGCCTAAATACCTGGGAGAACAAGAAGCTGACTTAAACAGGTGCATTCAGCACTGGGTTTTAAGTAGAATTCTAGCCTACTCATTTAAATAAATCATTTTAAGGAGAAACAATATTCTTTCCATTCCCTGTAGCAAATGAAAGAAAGCATAATACCTAGGGCCTCAATCTCCTATATGCAGTTCCAATACTCTATCACGTTCAATCCTTTTAAAATGTACAAATGTGCCTATATCATGCCTATTTCTTATGTTCCTTGCTTTGGTGAGAATCCCTAAAGGCCTGACAGGGTTTTTGAAGACTTTTTGAGGAAGGGGTCATCTTCTGATTGTTCTTGCCTTACATGAAGTCAGTCATCTTTTTCATAAGGAAAAGAGGCCATTTGCTACAGAGAAAATATTACACTGCTTAAAACCACTGAGGTCACTATAGTCCTTTCTGGCCCAGAGGATTTGGTAGGGATAATCACATAAGAGGTTAAAAAAAGCAGGCAGCACTGTGCCGTAATGTGCAATATGTAAGCATTTTACAGCAAAAGTGAGCCACAGTTCCCTGACCTCAATCTCCATTATGTTTATAAGCCAAGTCTTGTTTGAACTTGGAAATGTTTGGCCACTTATTCAGAAAATATTTCCTATGGTAAAAATAACATGTTAGGATTGCACTGGACACTCAGGACACGAAGATAAGAAAGGCAGAATAGAGAGAGCAAAGACACAGGCAATAGCAACATGGTACATGCAGTATAAATAAACCCATGTGTTACTGAGAAGGGAAGGCCCATTTTTAAAACTTTTTTTTAATTAAATCACTGAAATAAACAGTACAAAGTTGTTCATGATTGGGTTTCAGTCATACAATGTTCCAACACCCATCTGGGAAGCCCCATTTTATCCTGACTAGTTGAATGTTTCCCAGAGAAGGTGACAGCTGAGCTGAGTTTTAAAGGGTATGGGTCTCATAGTTTAGTTGGATAAAATCTACATATATATGTTTAAAGAAATTACAAATCTCATATAACATTAAATGATTTTATCTGTAATATATGACATTTTAGTTGCTTCTAAGGAAATATTTTTGGCAATAAACTATTTTAATTTGATGGGAATATTCTAAAAGTTAACTTATAATTCCTATAAAATTCCTATCATTAATACATTTATGTGTAGGATGTTTACTTTTCTTTTTTTTTTTTTTTGGCTTTTTGGGTCACACCCGCTATGCTCAGGGGTTTCTCCTGGCTTTGCACTCAGGGAATTACTCCTGGCGGTGCTCAGGGGACAATATGGGATGCCGGGGATCGAACCCGGGCCGGCATGGGCCAGCCGTGTGCAAGGCAAACGCCCTACCCACTGGGCCATCGCTCCGGCCCCAGGATGTTTACTTTTCTATTCACTGAACTTACTCTTTGCTTCTCTGAGGGACTTACCTAACAAAACAGAAGTAGCAATCCCCCAGAGCAAACTGCTATTAACCTTGGCATTTTCATCACCCTAATACTATCTTAAAATAAAAAATTCTACAATGCACAGAATGCCTTCAAATGCATTTTATTCTCTTACCATCTTAGGGTCTTATGGATAAGTGCAAGTAATTAACCCCATTTCAACTCATAGATCTTCAAAGGTCATGGTGAAGACCTAAAGCTCAGCCCCATAATCTCCATCCTAAAAGAGATTGGCTGGAAACATGCAGCCCTTACCTCCATGAGGAAGGCAAGACTTAGGACCTGGCCCAGAGGAGCAGCTCAGCTAACTCAGTGAATGAATACATGTTCAGCTCTTGATTAGTAACTCATCTGCAGACAACTTTCTTCCAGAAAAATTTAAACCAGAGTTAACATTCAGCACCACCTCACTATCACTATCACTATCACTATCACTATCTTCCCGTTCATCATCTATTTGCTAGAGCGGGCACCAGTAATATCTCCATATGTCCTGTCTCATGCTAGTAGAACCCAAAGGCATCCGCTTGCTCCAGGAACATAAAGAACCTCAAACCATTATATTAGGTCATGGGAATGCCCTAATATAAATGTTACTGGTATTTGGCATATCAAATATGACACGAGCAGCTTGCCAGGCTTGCTGTGCAGGTGGCATACTCTTGTAGTCACCTCTAAATAAAGCATTTATTGATGAAACACGCAGCCGCTAGCGGCTCACCACCTCAGTTGGGCTTTATCATGCATTTGTGATCATATTGGCAACACATTTATTCTAACAACTTTCCTTCTTTTGAGCAGCAAGTGTTTGAGGGATTCCACCTTCTTTGAGCACTTCCAGACCTCCAGCTGGTGAGATAACCCAGAAATGCTTAAAAAGATGGCAGGAAGAGGCAGGTTAGAGTGAGCAAATGGAGCTAAGTAAACACATGGCTCATTAATAAGAAATGATGTGAACAAATACATGGGAAAAATAACAACCTCCCAATAGGAAGGTAAGGATTAGAAAGACAGGATGAATCAGCTCTACGGGATCAGGACCCCAGGGTCCTGCCTCTGGGATTGTGTACTCAGCTTCTGTGAGCCCCTGGTTTTATCATCTGCCCAATATAGCTGTAGCCTCATCCCTACCTTCCCCAAACACACATGGAGGGAATTGATAGAAATGTCTAAGCTCTGTAAATTAGAATGCAGTGAGCCAACGCAGGGAAGTTATTATTTTTTTTTTTGCTTTTTTGGGTCACACCCGCGATGCTCAGGGGGTTACTCCTGGCTCTGCGCTCAGGAATTACTCCTGGCGGTGCTCGGGGGACCATATGGGATGCCGGGATCGAACCCAGGCAGGCATAGGCCGGCCGCGTGCAAGGCAACGTCCTACCCGCTGGGCTATCGCTCCAGCCCTGACAAATTGAGAGGGGCTTCCTTTTCCACCCCAGACTGCCAGACATTGATTTCGGTAATAACATCTGTTGGGGTGAGGCACCATTGAAGATCATAAGACCCACAGAGGCAGGAAGCCCATTTCCAGGTTCTTTGAAGTGCAGATGAGGGCTGTTTCTCAGACTACTCCTGTTGCCTCTTCTCTTTGTTTACTGTTTTTTAAAGAATAAGTAATGATTGAGTTCTAAAGGACGTTAAACTCCAAAAAGAAACTCTGGTACATCTACACAATGGAATACTATGCAGCTGTTAGGAAAAGTGAAGTTATGAAATTTGCCTATAAATGGATGGAAATGGAGAGGATCATGTTGAGTGAAATTAGCCAGGAGGCAAAAGACAGATATAGAATGACTGTATTTATTTGCATGATATATATATTATGATACCAAATATATATGATATATATCATATATGCTTATATATGATATATATTTATATTTTATATATATATATATATATGTCGAGCGAGCACCAGTAACATCTCCATACGTCCTGTCACATGCTAGTGTAGCCCAAGGACATCAGCTCGCTCCAGGAACATCAAGAGCCTCAAACCATTCCTTCAGATCATGAGAATAAGGACTATAATTGTTACTGGGTTTGGAAATATCAAATACGACATGGGTAGCATGTCGTATTACACATTAATGGTTTGCAATTACATACATTTAGAGGTTATCATGTGCACCTTTTTGCCTATATTCAATGCTCAGTTCTAGGCTGGTATTATCATTTTTGATGATTATTAGCTAATTTCACTCATCAGAGCTCCACCCAGCAGAAAAGCTGAACTTTCCCTTCTGAGCTTTGTGGCCACGTGGTTCATCAATAAATGCACGAGATGAGAGGCTACTACAAGAATATCCCACCCGCACGGCAGAGCCTGGCATGCTACCTGTGTCATATTTGATATGCCATAAACCAGTAACAATTATAGGCCTCATTCCCATGACCTGAAGGAATGGTTTGAGGCTCTTCATGTTCCTGGAGCGAGCAGATGTCTTTGGGCTACACTAGCATGTGATGGGACGTATGGAGATGTTACTGGTGCCCGCTCGAGCAAATCTGTGAACAACAGGAAGACAAGTGATACAAGTGATACCAATATTCAAGGTAAGTCAAAACATGAATCAGGAGGGCTTGTCAACAGGTGGAATCTATCACAAACATGTGGGAGTCAAAGGTTGGGTAAGATAGAGAAGTGAACAGTGTGCTAATAATCATCAAAAATGATAATACCAGCCTAGAACTGAGCATTGAATAGAGGCAAAAAGGTACACATGATAACCTCTAAATGTATGTAATTGCAATCCACAATGTATAAGAGAAGGGAGAGAGAGAGAGAGAGAGAGAGAGAGAGAGAGAAGAGATAAAGAACCTACCATAGAGGTAGGCTAGGGGAGGGAGGAGGAATTGGGGACATTGGTGATGGGAAGTGGGCACTGGTGGAGGGATGGGTGCTGGAATACTGTGTGACCAAAACCCAAACATGAACATCTTTGTAATTGTGTATCTCATGGTGGTATAATAAAATATTAAAAATAATCTAGGGTTTCCAGAGTAAGTCATACCCTTATGTCCTGGATTGGGAAGAAACATGCAGACACAGGATTAGCAACTTCCTGTTCCTTGTCCGGAGCCTGGTTCAAGGCATCAGTCTATAACCACTGGGAGATTCACATCCCCCACTCTCACCCTGTTTTCCTCCCTCTCATAGACATATATACTCACACACAAAATAATAAATAATAAATAAAAAAACAGTATTTGGCAATGGCTAACAATATGAATAACAAAAGGTGAGTTAAATGTGTCAGGGAATACCTCACTCAGGGTCACCATGACTATGGTGGTATTGGCAGCACCTGCCAGAAGAAAATCTTCTCTAGGATCAGTTATCCATATCCATATATATCCATATAACTCAGCTTGTCATAGCTCCACCCAGCAGAAGAGCAGATCACAAGCCCAGCTCGCAGGATCATTTAGGGCTTCATGATTCCTCAATAAATGTACTAGATGACAGACAGCTACAAGAGTATACCACCAGCATGGCAGAGCCTGGCAAGCTACCCGTGTCGTATTTGATATGCCAAAAAAACAGTAACAATTATGACCTCATTCCCATGTCCTGATGAAATGGTTTGAGGCTCTTCATGTTCCTTGAGCAAGCAGATGCCCTTGGGCTACACTACCATTGACAGGACATATGGAGATGCTACAGGTGCCCACTTGAGCAAATCAATAAACAACGGGAAGACAAGTGATACAAGTGAAGTGATCCATATATATCCATATATCCATACACCTGAGGGCTGCTCCGTGTGCTAGTTACCCTCTGGGAGAGTCACAAGTCAGGTTTGGTTGGGTTTTTGTTTCATTTTGTTTTACATTTTGGCTTTTTGGGTCACCCGGGATGTTCAGAGGTCACTCTACTCCTGGCTCTACATTCAAGATTTACTATTCCTGGGGTTTTCAAGAGTTTCTTGACTTTTCTTGAATATATATTATGGGGACATTATTTTTTGCTCTTAAAATTTCTGGGATTATTCTGATATGCCCTATATCAATTACTTGAAAATTCTGAAGAGCCATGTTCCTATAATCATAACTAACAGTAACTCTAACTAATAATGTAATTATCTCCCATTTTATGTTGTCTAACAAAAGCTGATCTTTTGATTTATATACTGACTATTGTTTGTATTGCGAAGCTAATCAGAGGGTTTAACTGACTTTAATTCTCACACTGAACCACTTATAAGTCCATAATATTCATAATATTTAGATTTAGATGGCTAAAGGAACAATGTCACTCAGCCTTATGATACACTATTTGCAAGAGTACACATTCTTGTATTCTTTGAAATTATTTAGTTTTGTAATCATAGAGATAGTACAGAGGGCAAGAATTGCCTTAAAAGCAACCTATCTGAATTCAATTCCAAGCACCACATATGGTAAGTCACCTGAGCCTTACCAGAACTTATCCTTGAGCACAGAGTCAGGAGAAAGCCCTGAGCACTGCTTGGGTGTGACCCCCTACCCCCAGGAAACAAAGCACAGCACAAACACCTTGGGAAAGGGAGATAGTTCAAAGGGCTTGCACATCTTGCATGCAGGAGGTCTCTACTGGATCCCCAGCACTATGTGGTCCTTTGAGCACATGCGCACATACATATGCACACATGCGCATGCGCATGCACACACACATACCAGCCTGCTTTGTGTGATATACAACAAAATAAACAAAACCTTTTAACTAAAACACTGAGCATTGGAAAGATAGTATGGTGGATTGAGTACTTGCCTTGCACGTATTGGACCCAGGTTGATCCCAGCACCCCATAAGGTCTGTCCAGCCCACCAGGAGTGATCCCTGAGGTTAGGGCCAGAAGTAAGCCTTGAGCACAGCCAGGTTTAGCCCAGAAAACAAACCAACCTCTGACTCCACACATACACACAAAACACTTTATTCTATAGTAAAGTGGCAAAAATAGTACGAAAAAGTCCCACATACTTTTAACTTAGATTCCACAAATGTTAATATTTCAATAACTTTATTGTTCTCTAGAACCTGCTCATATTCTTTTATTACACATACACTTAGAAGCTTCAGTACCATCTGATTGTTGGTTGCAATTGCTTGCCCCTCTATATCTAATACCTCCATGCACCTCCTCTGACTGAGAATCACCTCTTGAAGGAGAATTAAAGTATAACTCTACTACCAGAAAAGATAGTGCTGCTCCTTCTCATTAGGTCATCCTATGGTCCACTCCTAGTATCTGTACTAGGAGTACAGCTACTAGGAGCTCCTAGTACCTGTATACCTCCAGGCCCTGTTGTTATTTCTAATTTGCTTCTCCCAGAACCCTCACACAATCTCATTGCATGACCTTAACTTCATCTCTCCCTCCCTCCCTCCCTCCCTCCATCCATCCATTTGCTTTTTTTGGGTAACACCCAGAAATGCTCAGGGATTACTCCTGACTCTGCACTCAGGAATTAATCCTGACTGGTGCTCAGAAGATCATATAGGATGTCAGGGATCAACCTGGGTTGGCCATGTGCAAGACAAACACTCTACCCACTATATTATTGCTCTGGTCTGACTTTAACAGTTGTGAAGACAACTCATGTCGGGATGCTGCCGGGTCCCCAACAGTGCCAGGAAGCGAGTTCTCTTTTACCTCTGAAGCCAGCGGGGAATGGATGAAGACTCAGGAATCCAATGCAGTTTTAAAAGGCTTTACTTATCCACAGGTTCAGGCATACAGATCCACAATAGGAAAATCCCTGTGTTTAGGATTCCTGGCTAGAAACCCAGCCACATGTAGGCCAAAATGGCAGCCACCACTTGTAAAGAGGAGACAAAGACAAGACTCCCAAGAAGGGTGCAAGCTCACAAAGAGAGAGCCCAAGAGAGGAAGCAGGCTAGTTTTATACCCCTGCAACTCAGATCTCCCTCCCACTGTTATGGAAAGCAGGGAGGGTCAAATGCCCTCAGGTAATTTTTCAGCACCTCACATAGGCCCTTTTATATGCTAATGTCTTGAGCCATGATCTGCCTGGAAAAACCTTTCTAAGGTAGGGAAGGGGGTTTTCGAGATGGCTCTTAGAGGAGTCCTGCAACAACCTCACTTGAATATTTTTTGTTCTTTCATCCTATTAGGTCCAGCTGAGGAGGTGTGGGCCCCCAGAGCAGAGCAGTGATCTTGTGTCTTCAGAGAAAGCCAGGAGAACTATTTGTCCCATTAGTGGTGACATAAAACATGTGATTTGATGCTGGAAAGATAACATAGTAAGTATAGCACTTGTTTTACACAAAGCCTGCGAGATTGAATCCTGGGTATCATATGTGGTCCCCTGAGCTCCAACAGGAGTGATTACTGAGCACAGATGCAGGAGTAAGCCCTGAGCACTGTCAACTGAGGCCCCCAAATAGAAACAAAGAACAACAACAACAAAAAAAAAAAACACAGGATCTTTAAACCAGGTGTCCTTGTTCACCATATCACAGGCCCCTCCAGCTCCATTGGGGCAGGTGGGTTCTTATTTGTGCTACATCCCAGACAAGGTCATCTCTGCTCTTGCAACTCTTACTGCTTCTGCCTCTGACAATCCTCCAAGTCTCTCCTGGACCTTTCACTCAAGACAGAATCAAAGCAAAGTTCTCCTCCCCTCAACTCCCCCATTCTGTTACCTTATAGACCAACAATCAGGCTACTGGGATCTTGGTATCACCCACCAGTCTACTGTCAGCCATCAGCAGCTTCTGATAAGCTGAAGTTTCTCCTGTCCCATGGCACATTGGATTATTCCTTGCTGTTTACTAGGACAGGTTTTTTACCAAGTAGTGTCAATTCCTGTGAGGATAAGTTCAGAGTGGGGTGGGGGGGGGGGATGATTTGTGGGTTGGCAGTGCCATCAGGATCCCGTATCCCACCCCACCACAATGAGCATACTCTCTCCACTGCACTGAATAGAGATCCTCTAAAGCAATCAGCCCATTGCTCATCGTAGGATGCAGAAATACCAATACTTCACCCCTGGGGACTCCTAGAAGTAATTTAATAGGGCAGAAATGAAAGAAATGGGACCCACACTGTCTTTCAGGCTCCAGATTGTTTTGAAGGGTCCCTTGGTCATAATCAGAACTCCCAGCATCAAATCACCTTTGCCATTTGTTTTTTAAGACCAGCAGTACCTCTTTTACTTTATTTTCTGTTTTATACTACATGCTTTAGTTGTCTCATCTACTTACTCCTAGTCTGTGATTCTCTATGAAACCAGTATTATAACACTGGTTTTATCTATTTTATTGATTAAAGATCTATGATTTATAATACTGTTAGTGATGGTTACCCATGTATATAATTCTAACACTACACCCATCACCCTTGTACCTAACTCCTCGCTCCAAGACCCCCAATGTCTCTCTCCTCCAACTCAGTTGTATGGATCAGTTCTCTGGGTTGCCTTTATCATAGACAGTCTGACTTAGGGAGATGCCAAGCTCAAGATGAGCTGGGTAAACTCAGGGAAAATGTGCCCCTTCCAGCCTGGAGTTTGATTTCTCTCTCCTTTCCTCCCCAGTAACCAGTATAGTGGGTGCTAGGTGACCCTGTCAGCATGACAACCACTGAGCTTGTGTATTTGACATGGGCCTTTGCTGCCATCCACTCTAACTGCTGAGTGTAGGGGAACAATGGTGCACATGGCAGCTCTCAAAGCCACTGGCCACCACCTCTCTGGGGAGACCTGATCCTCCCCCATCCCTACATAGGGCTCCCCCATCCCTACATAGGGCTGATGATTGGATAGACAGAAGGCCGGCAGCAGGGTTAAAGACACAGGCTCTGGGGTTCAAGGGCCTGGGGATGCTGTGCCAGCTCTAGCACTGCAAGCACAGAAATTAATGACTTATTTATTTTATAAATAGTTTTTTTTTACTTTTAGGGCTGGAGAAATAGTGCAGCAGGTAGGATGCTTGCCTTGCATGTGGCAGACCCCCAGCATCCCATGTGAGCTCCTAAGCACTGCAAGAAATGCTCCCTGAGTTCAAAGCCAGGAATAAACCTTGAATACCAATGGGGTAGCCCCCAAGCAAATCAAAACAAAAAATTATTCAAGTGCTTAACTCAAATAAGTTAATCAATTGGCTGTACTGTTATATTTCCTTATGAATAAAATGGCAGAAACTAGATCCTGTCTCACACTGTCAGTAGAACCAAATATTATTGTTTGCCAGTGATATTATTTAAGTAATAAAGCCATAAATACTTTATTATTCAAGTAATAAAGGCAATGGTCTTTCTAGACTGGGAGCTGTGAATAAGGTATCTTTTTTCAAGAACCACCAGTGTCTTTAGAAACATCTAAAAACTTTCTAGAAACTTCTAGAACAGAATTCAGGAACCCTATACTAGTGAAAACTCATACCGTATTTTAGAAAATAAAGGAAATTTAACATCAAAATGGGAGCAGGGAGGTCCAAATCACTAGGATCCCCATGTGTCTACTGGGGTCTTAGTGAAAGCACTGCAAATATTCAGACGATGAACTCTTAGGACACTGCATTTCTCTAAATCTCTTAATATATATTTCCTATTTTTTCACTTATTTCTCCAACTATTATTTTTGACTTTTAAGTTATATTTAACTACTTCAGCCTCTTCATATCTTTCATTTTAATAATGTTACTTTTAACTGTTCCAATGTTTCTTTTATCATTCTAAAATTAGTCTATCATCCGCCCATCACTTTCTCCTTTAACCCTTTCATTTTGGAAATTCCTGGGTTTTGTCATTTGCCTTATGTTGTATCTCCTTTCTATATTTCAGAGTTAGCTTTGTTCTGGGGCATCAGGTAAGAACCTTCGTCTTTAGGGAGATTCTTGTGCTAAGACCTATCTATAGGATGGTCTATGCCTGTAGCCCACCTGCTCCTCCTTGGCTGTGGGTTGCAGTCCCTTAAGAGACCCTCATCACAACCTAAGACAGTTCTTACAAGTCAAGATCTAAATCATATTTGAATCCCTTCTTGGAAACAATAGTGGTTCAACACACACAGACATCAATTAGAGAGGATTGTTGCCTTGCTGGGGCTCAGTCCTAGCCAATCTTGGGAAACTCAACTAGCCAAAGAAGTAGTAACTCGCTGCCATCAGACAGGAGAGATGAGAGGCAAGTAGTGCAAATTCATTTCTATTCTTGTCATATGACCAAGCACCCCACCCGGAGGTCTTGGTTGCTCTGAAAAGTCTCAGCATAGCCATAAACCCAGAGGCAAATTCACTGGCTGGAGGAAGTTCATGCTGGCTAGCAGTGGTACTTGTATGCTTATCTGCATGTCAAAGCAGAAACAATCAGTTCCAGCAAGGATCAAAGCTGAGTGAACAGGATAAACTTTGGTCTCAGGCACCCAGGGTAGCATCCAAATGCTGGATCTTGTAGCCAAGACAATCGAAATCATTGTTTTAATCTGAGAAATACTTTAAGTCTTTCAACACGCTCTCACATTCCCTATTTCATTTGATCCTCCTATTTAAGCAATGAGGAATGAGCTCAAATGATAGGCTGATGGCCCTGGAAAGTGACAGAGTGACGGGTCTGCACTGGAAACACAGGTCCCCTGCTCCTTTGCCTTCTTGTGACAGGACACCTCCCGAATGTCAGTCACCCTCAGTAGGACTGTGTCGTTGGCTCTAATGGGAAGGAAGCATCCACAGTGGCACCTCAGGGCCCACAGCCCACCTCTCACTTTGTCCTGAACTGATTTTCTATCACAAGCACAGAACAGGGAACTTGGTGGCTTAGTAAACATTCTTCTGGAAAATAAGATTTCTCTCAGAGAGCAACACTGACAAGGGCAGGGAGAAGGGGGAATAATAGGGAACTGGACACAGTGTGGGAAGAGACAGCTTAAGAAGGAAAGCAAGACTGGGACTATAGAGACCAAATTGCCCTCCAGTCTCCAAAGCTCAGCCCGACAGCTCTCCCTGCCAAAACCTTTTCTCCTAACAACCCTGAGCCCCAACTTTCATACTTCAGTGTGAAAAGTTGTTTTGGAGGTCTTCATTTACCAAGCGTGGTCTCTAAAACCATATATCTATGTCCAGTGTCTGGGACAAATCTTAGCCCCAGGGCTTCAGGTCACTGAACATGTATAACAGTGATTGAAACATTTGGGGGAACAAACAAATTAACTTCCTGAATGAAAAATACTACCTTGCCCATTACAGAAGAGTAAATCCCAAATGTAAAATTTATCTCTAATAGTCTATCAGGGAAAAAAAATCTGAACTCAATACTCCTTTGCCTATTGAATAACACTAATCCTGTGCAATCACTCTTGGTAACCCTGCTTGTCTCGGGTTTGACTTGAGCTTGTTAAAACTAACCCATTTTTCTTCTATGAAAGATGTAATCAGTAGTAAGGAAACTAGAACTTTGGTGAGCCTGCTAATCAATCTATGTTCCACAAATGAAAACACTCCCCAATTGGTAATTAGTTTTCAATGATGAAGTAATTAAATATTTCGCTCTGAATTCCCACTGCTCGGCATCTGGGGCTTTGGAAATGTATTTTCCCAGACGGTGTGCACAATCTTGTTTTATTTATGACCGGGTCTTTACAAGCTTTCAGAAACCCTGGCTAAACCACACAAAGGCAAGGGGGAACCCGACAATTCAGTGCTGAGCTTGATTGTTACCGTCAGCCAGGCCAGGTAGAACAGAGATACCTGATCCACACTTGGCCCAGAGTTATCAAGGAAACATGACTAGAACATTCAGAGGAGTTTTAGGAGTTCACATGGTAAAAGTGGAAGCCAAGTGTTTTCTTATTGAACCTTAATGAGGCTCTCTGGGGGAAAGGAAAGAGGATCCTGAGTCTTCCAAACAGAAGTCCATCTCTGTGCTTGGAACCCATGGAAATCATCCCTTGCCTGGTTTTCTCCATGACTAAAATGCAAGTGGAGGGCTGAAGGATGCCAATACCATACTAATTCAAAAGGGCACTTGCAGTTGCCTGAGTCAAAATGGAGAAAGATGTGCTATCAAAAGACATTTCTTAGTACTTAGCAACTTTTTGAATGGCTTGCAAAGTTGAAGCCCAGAAGTGTTGGTTGGCAAAGATTTTCATGGATCTGAAGTGATTGTACAGAGATTAGGGAGCATGTCTTACAGACAGTTGGTTCTGCTTTAATCCCTGGCACTACCTGATCCCCTAAGCATCACTGGAGACATCAAGTACCACCGGTGGCCTGGAAAAGCCCCAGACTTAAAAAGCACTGCATATTGGAATCAGCTCATTGAACTGCTGGGCCATTGGGTGAGAATTTCCAGGAGATGGTCCCAGAGCATCACTTGGAAACACCCTAAATAAATCTTTTTAAAGTCTTTTAAGGGCAAAGATGAGAGCTCAAAGTGTAGGGGAGTACCTTTGGCATGCCTGGGCCTTGAGTTTGAGCCCTATGTACAACATGCCCACATCCAGCCCTGGGCAGTACAACCCTAGTAGTCCCCAAGAATGCTGAACCCAAACAGCAACCATAATACTGAGCACTAAACCATGAGGCTCAAGTATTCACCGGATCTCCTGAGATTGCTTGAGAGCTCCCCTCCACCACCAACCCCTCCCAAATTAAGTATTTTTGGCCCAAGATATAGTAGAGGGTTAAGATGCTTGTTTTGCATCCTACCCAACTGGGTTGATCCCCAACATTGTATATCGTCTTCTAAGTATCACCAGAAATCAGTTCTAAACATAGAGCGAGGAATGACCCATAACCATCTAGAAAGACCCAAACCTCTTTCCCTCCAAGAGAAAAAAAAGTCTTTACCTTTTTGGAACTCTTGGTATTGTTTTTCTTTTTTTTTAATTTTTTTTTTTTTTTTTTTTTACAATTAAAAAAGTTCATGTTTGGGTTTTGGTCACACAGTGTTTCAGCACCCGTCCCTCCACCAGTGCCCATCTCCATACAAATAAAAAGATAAACAATTAAAAAGTTCATGTTTGGGTTTTGGTCAGTGTTTCAGCACCCGTCCCTCCACCAGTGCCCATCTCCCACCAACAACATCCCCGGTTCCCTCCCCCCTAACCCAGCCCTGCTCCATGGCAGGTTCTTTATTTCTTTGCCTTTCTCTCTCTTTCTCTTTTCCTTCCCTTCTAGACTATGGATTACAGAACATACATTAAAAGGTTGTCATGTGAATCCTTTTGCCTCTATTTCATGCTCAGTTCTAGGTTGGCATTAGTACCCTCGACAATTATTAGCACCCTGTTCCATTTTCTGTCTCTCCTAAACTCTGACTCCCACACGTTTGTGATAATTTCCACCTTTGACAAGACCTCCCGATATATGCTTCACTTGACCTTGGATATTGGTATCATAATATGTACATATATATTTATGCCATGCAAATAAATGCAGTCATTCTGTATCTGTCTCTCTCCTTCTGGCTAATTTCGCTCAACATAATCTTCTCCATGTCCATCCATTTATAGGCAAATTTTATAACTTCATTTTTCCTAACAGCTGCATAGTATTCCATTGTGTAGATGTACCAAAGCTTCTTTATCCAGTCATCGATTTTCGGGCACTCTGGTTGCTTCCAGATTCTGGCTATTGTGAATAATGCTGCTATGAACATAAAAGTAGGCATGGTGTTTCCGCTGCATATTTTTGGTTTCCCAGAGTAGATTCCCAGGAGTGGTATGGCTGGGTCAAATGGGAGTTCAATTTCTAGTCTTTGGAGGAAAGTCCATATTGTTTTCCAGAAAGGCTGTACCAGCCGGCATTCCCACCAACAATGAATGAGTGTCCCCTTACCCCACATCCACGCCAGCACTTGTTGTTCTTGCTCTTTTGAATATGTGCCAGTCTCTGTGGTGTAAAGTGGTATCTCATTGTTGTTTTGATTTGCATCTCTCTGATGATTAGTGATGATGAGCATTTTTTCATATGTTTTTTGGCCATTAGAATTTCTTCCTTGCTGAAGTTTCTGTTCATTTCTTCTCCCCATTTTTTGATGGGGTTGTTTGTTTTCTTCTTGTAAAGTTCTACCAGTGCCTGATATATCCTGGATATTAACCCCTTATCAGATGGGTATTGGGTGAATATTCTTTCCCATTCTGTGGACTGCTTTTGTATCTTAGTCACTGTTTCTTTTGAGGTGCAGAAGCTTTTTAGTTTCATGTAGTCCCATATGTTTATCTTTTCTTCTAGTTGCTTTGTTAGTGATGTTTCACCTTTGAAGATGCCTTTAGCTTCAATGTCGTGGAGGGTTTTTCCTATATTTTCTTCAATGTACTTTATGGATTCAAGTCTGATATTGAGATCTTTAATCCATTTTGATCTGATTTTTGTGCATGGTGTTAGACACATGTCCAAATTCATTTTTTTACATGTTGCTGCCCAGTTTTCCCAACACCACTTGTTGAAGAGGCTTTCCTTACTCCATTTTAGACTCATTGCACCTTTATCAAAGATTAAATGATCATGTGTTTGAGGTTGGGTGTCAGGATACTCAATTCTATTCCATAGGTATTGGAATAAAACAGCATGGTATTGGAATAAAAACAGACCTGTGGTATTAAGTTTTTCATCGACAGTCAGCCTTCAGCCTGAAGGAGCCTGTGTCCAAGGTCATATTTTGGGAGCCTAGGACAAGAATGATTCTTGGATTCTTGGATTAGGCAAAACAGCAGGACATTAAAAATGGGACTAAGAAAAAAAGTGAGACCTTGAATCTATAGACAGTTCTATAGATAAGAGGGTATATACAATGTTGGGTGACAAGCCTAGTTAGCCCTGGATCTTTGCATTTAATCTAATTATACTTTAAACTATTTACATGTCCCTAAGTCAAGGTTCATACTAATGAGACTCTCTTCTGTATAAACACTGATGGAGGGTGTGGCAATTACAGAAGTCACCTTGACTCTGAATGAGTAACTTCTGACTTATTCTTATATATCTACTGTGACTAGTTTTATATATATATATATATATAACTTATATATAACTACTGTGTGTATATATATAACTTATATATAACTACTGTGAACTAGTTCCAGAGGCCCCATTACTATCAATGGAACAAACATCTCTGAATGCAGCAGTTATGTGTACCTAGGCTGAGAACTCAACATGATGAATGACCTAAAACCTGAGCTGCACAGGGGGAAGAGAGTAGCATGGAATGCCTTCAATAGTATAGAAGAAATAGCTAAAAGGACAAAGAACCTCCGGCTCCAGGCACATCTCTTCAACTCCACTGTTCTCCTGCAGTAACATATGCCTCAGAGACCTGGGCCCTAAGAAGGCAGGATGAGAATGCTATTTGGGTCTCCCAAAGAGGAATAGAAAGAGCTATGCTTGGAACATCACACCTCACTCAAGTGAAAGAAGGAATCCAGAGTTCTAACCTCTGACTATGATCCAGAATCAGGGATGCTGTCTCGTTTGCCAAGACATCAAAAATCAGAAGGGCTGGACATGTAATGTGATTTGGAGATGACCACTGGACTAGAGTTATTACCAACTGCATCCTATGGGATGTCAAAAGATCACTGGCCACCCACCTGCAAGATGGTCAAACTTCTTTGTCAAGACCCTGAACGAACGGTTTGAGGTTCTTCGTATTTCTGAAGTAAGCATATGTCATTGGGATACACTGGCACGTGATAGGGCCAAATAGAAATGTTAATGGTGCCTGCTTGAGCAAATAGATGACTAATGGGATATCAAGTGATCAAGTGATTTACTGTGTCTTCTATGTTATCTAGATTAGGTAAAGCTACTCTTCATACCCACTGGTCCCAGTGTGGGACAGTTAGAATTTACTAGGAGACTACCACCCCAGCTACATGGAGACTATTACTTAAGATTATAGGAAGGATCATACTGGCTTACACTCAAGCAGGCAAGCATGACCCTTTCAGTATACAGAGAACAAGATACTCAGAATCATGCTGATGCAGATAATAAATAAGGACCTTGTGGGTATTAACTAGATTACATGAAGCCCATGAAATTAAGATGTATTACTTTATACCAGTGTTTCAACATAAGAGATAATCACAGAAGGAGAGACTAGTTCTTGAAATAATCATTTGTTTAGATTGTAATAGGGTGTGGCACCACCCTACTACACCCTTCTACTCTCTAGAACCTGTTTGTTGACAGGACCCCCTGAAGTTAACATTACTTTTGTAATCCTAATAAGTCAGTAAATTGTAATCCTAACAAGGGGACTGACTTGAGGTACTGCATCCACTTTGATGGGACTCTCTCTGGTTGGATCCTCTTTGGTGGGAGACTTGGGCCCTCCTGTATGGTCTAAGTTCTAACCAGAGCTAGAGATCTTCCATTATATTGGATTGTAGTGGCAGAACTTGTCCTACTATTAAATGCATTTTGTAAATGCACCAGATTCATGAGTATTCATCCATTTCCTGCAACCTCAGAGGTAGAAGAGAACTTCTGTCCTGATACTGTTAGGGACTCCAATGGCTCCTCAACAATACACAATCACGTACACCAACTGTTCTCTCTCAACATAAAAACTCTGTGGCCTTGGAGACAGGTCATGTGCCCAGAAAGTAGTAAGCCTTAGCAAAAAAATAAGCCCAAACACTGCCCACACCACACTTTTAATGTTTTATAGTTTATATCAAATGCCAAAAGATAACTAATTTTATGAAGGCTATAGAGTCCCCTGGAAATATTACTGGCGCCTGCTAAAGCAAATGGAAGAACAACGGGATGTCTAGTGATCTAGTGATAGAGTCCCCATCCTTTTGATTAGCTCAGAGTCACTACTAAAATAATTCTTAACTACTATATTGCCAGTTCTGAACCAAGACAATCCTACATGTAATAATTAAATGTGCATTTAAAAATAATCTTAATATGTCATCTCTTTTATTCTCTTTGTTGATTTCAGTTAGTTTCTTAAATCCCTAGTATATGGGCCTGGTTGAAGTGTTAATATCTATACTAAGAAAGTCCAAACTTTAATGAATACTGGAAAATACACCATTATTTTGATAGATGTGGGTCAGATCCTTCTTCCTGATATATTAGCTCTGTAATACAAATACATTTGCATCCAAACTTCCTCATTTGTAAAATGTGATTAAAAGTGAAACCCATATTACTGGATGTTTTAGGAGAGCAACGATGAGACAATGCTCATACATGTATAAGAATTCATAACAAGTCTTAAAATATTAGTATTTTAGGGGGTTAGAGAGTACAGTGGTTATGGTGCTTCACTTACTTCAGGTGAGTTTGATCCCAGGGATCTCATATGGTCTCCTGAGGACCCCAGGAGTACTTCCTGAGTGTATAGATAGAAGTAACCCCGAGCATCACTGGGTGTGGCCACAAGCAAAAATAAAAACTTAATTAAATTAAAATATTGGTATCTCCTAAGCTAACTGTTTAATATTCAATGACTGGCTCATAAGCTAACAGAAGGCAAAGATTCTAACCACCTCCTGCTGAAGTTGGTCTCCTAATATCCATATCCCAGGGTAACCTGTGTTCCCTGTAACAACTTGTCCCTAAAAGAACTCAGGACTCAGAAAAGCTGGATGGCTAAAGTGACTGAATGAAGAACACAATGGCCTCTTGGCTATTTATACTTGCATGGCTTACTGTGACTTAAAACCCTAAGACAAGGGTGATCCAGGATCCTGTGGTGTACTTCCAAGTCCCTTACAGAATTGACACAGCAGAGAAGACAGTAACACCACACCAATCAGATCAGGAGAGAATAGTCGTCTTTATTCTCCAACACAATGAATTTCTAATATGATGGACAGATTAATATAATTAACTTTGGCAAATCTACAGCTCTTCAATCCCTGGAGGGTAGAGAAGGGACTTGTTGATTTGGAGAGTCTCCAAAAATAATTTCACGCGAGAACTATTTCTCTTGGATGGTCCCCACAGAGGAAGTATGCTCAATTAAAAATCATAACCTGGAGGGATTGTGGAGTGTCATTGGTGCTCTTGTTGCTTCAAAGGTTAACAGGCCACATCCTAAAACATTAACTTGTTTAGAAGACCAGAGAAAGGAGTCATGAAACTGTATCATGGAGAGACTAGGTCTTTAGTGGAAAGGTCACAAGGCAACTACAGACCTGGAGAAGAAGCAAGACTTGCAAAGAACTTCACTGACACAACTTGTGAAGAGGGTCCATGAGGCAGAACTTCCTGTTTTAAAAGGAAGAAAGTTGAAATGAAGTGAGGAAGAGCTTGAACTCTATAGAGTGAAACTACAGGGGGTTCCCCTTTACCACACATGGAAATCAGAGAGCAGATCCTGGCCTACTCCCTGAGGAAATACTGGTCTTCAGTACAGCCAACCAAGAAAGATTAAGCTTTCTGTCCTGCTCAGAAGCAGCCAGTCATCTTTAATGAACTCCAAAGGGGGCAGGAAACCTTAGAAGTGAATGATTGAGAACATCCAAATATCATCTTCTTTAGCCTCTTGAGTGTTGAGGTTGTCCCTCTCTCTTTGGAAGTCTTGATCTACCTCCTGGCAAAGTGACTCCTTTAAGTGTTTCATGCTAGGATTGATCATGCCATGATTTCCAGCCCATTTGCTTCTCCTCTTACTTTTGACACTTCAGAGTAGCAAAGCCAGATATTTGGTTATAGATCTGGGATTAAACAAGAGTGAGAAGTTGGGCATGGCCATTGCACATGTTACAAAATCAGGTGCTGGGAGAGAAGATAAAGCTATGGAAGGGAACATCCCAGGGAAAGATCACATAGCCAGTCTGCCCTGTCAGAGTGGCTGGCTGCTAGGAACCCTGTAACTTATTAGGTCTTTAGAAGATCCTTTCCCCAGCTCTCCTATTTCCAATCCCTCTGTTCCACTAAAATCCTGTTTCCAAGAATTAAAGTTCTTTATTCCACAGTCGGTGCTGAAGCTAAGAACTAGTACTGTCACCTTGGGAGAAACTACTATTCTCAGCTCCTTTCCAAGCCCAGTTCTCAATAGATGTACTGTGAACTGGGATAAAGGGAGGCTGTTGGTCTTACTTCTCAGGACACACACCCATAGTAGGTATTAAATATCTTTGTCGGTCTGGTTGCATGAAGTTGGATCCTGGGTCCCTTAAGGTAGGAGGAGGTGCTTTGGAGCCAAGTTGTAGAAAGTGAAGAGATAGAATTTATAGTTGTGGTCTTTGAAAAGAAGCCAAATTACTCAATGACCCTAGTGGAAGGTGCCTTGTTTATAGTCTTGAAAAGGCTATCTCAGGTCCACCGGACCTTTGGTTGTTGCACAGACAAAAATATGCATCCAATACCATCTGGAAAAGTATCAGACCAGGAAACAAATAGTTCAACCTTACCTATGTAGGTAACCTTGGGCCAGTGTTTCCCCTTTCTATCTACTTTTTTCCTCTATAAACTATAAGTAACTGTATTTATTTTACAGAGTCATTATGAGATTCCATGCTTACGCCTGTGCCATGATTCAATAAGTGCTTAAATAAATGTCCCTTCTTTTACTTCCCCCTCTAACATCTCCCACACCTGCACCTTCTATTCTTGGAAATAGTATCATGATGCAGGGCACCAAGCCAAAAACTCCGGGTTGTCACAACTCCCTCCTGCTGCTCACTTTCTATTATCAACCCCAGGCCCCAGGCCCCACTGTTCTAATGCCGACCTTATTGATAGCTCTTGCCATCCTTTTCCCCTAGCTCTGTCTTTATTCAGATTCCAAACTTCTCTGACTGAAATATCATCCTTTGGTTCCCTGGCCTGTCCCTCTCCAATCCATCTTCCATATTACATCGAAAATAAGCTTTCAAAAATGGAATATCTGATCATGTGATGCCCCAGTTAAATCAAGAGCTTCCCTTCAGCAAAACTCAACTTTGCCCTTCAAAACTCAGTGAGTTGACTCCTATTGCTGATATATATTCGTCTCTTCTTGGTAATTCTCAGGACACAACTGTTTTTCTTAGTGCTAAAGACACCCTTCTTGGCCTATATATTAGGCCATAAGTTCCTGAAGAGCAGCACTGTATCTTTCACTTTGAGTCTCCAGAGCTGAAAACTTGACCAGGCACATTGTGGGTGTTTTATAGGCTTATTAGATGGGATGATAGACAGATGGCAAAGCAATAGGGGAGTCTCCTCCAAATCACTCATCAGACTAATAGAGACAGGCAGAGCCAAGATTTTTCTGTAGCCCCCTAAAAAGACCATGAACCCCATGGAAAATAAGTGACATCGATGGGATCATCTCACATGGCGCAGGTGAAGATAAAAGACATTGAGGGTTTGTCTTAGAGAGGAGATATTAGCAAAAGTATTATCAACCAATAACATGAATATAGAAATGAAACCAGGAAAGAGACCCAATTTTTATTAATTTCTGTCACTTTAATTCCTTGTCTTCTAGCATAAGCCAAAGTAATTAGATCTTATTTTGCAAACAAAATTTTCATGGCCTGCTACATGGAATTCTTTCCTAATAGGTAGCATCTGTTGCATTTATTTCATCCATTAATTTTTTTATCCTTCAAAACAAACATCAAACTCATGACTTGAGATTCAAACAGTAGAAACAATCTCTGCAGGTCTGAGGGATGCATAAGCATCCTTATACCCCAATGTTTATCCCTCTTCCAGAATTTGTCTTCGTCTAGTGTAAGGGAGCCGCTGGGATCCCCAACAATATGAGGACAGAAGTTGTCTTCAACCTCCAAGGCTGCCAGGGAACAGATGAAAACTCACGAGTATGATGCAGTTCCAAAAAGGCTTTTAATAGTACAATAAGCTCTAGCACCGCAATCCAATATAATGGAAGACTTCTAGCTCTGGTCAGAACTTAGAGCATACACGAGGGTCTAAATCTCCTACCAAAGAGGATTCCACCAGAGAGAGTCCCACCAAAGTAGATCACACCAGAGAGGATTCCAGCAAAAGAAGAGCCAGTATTCTTATATACACAAAAGTAATCCTAACCTCATAGAGGGTTCTGTCAACAAAGAACCCTAAACAGCTTCTAGAGAGTAGAAGAATGTAGAAGGGTGGTGCCACACCCTACTACAGTTCTAAACAAATGATTATGCCAAGGACTAATCCCTTCTTTATTATGAGATAATTATGAGATTTATCTCTTATGTAAAACACTGGAGAGGGGGCTGGTATAAAGTAATACATCTTAATTTCATGGACTTTATGTAATCTAGATGGTACCCACAAGGTCCTTCTTATTTATTATCTGTACCTGGGTGATTCTGAGTATCTTGTTCTCTTTATACTGAAAGGGTCACCTTGCCTGCTTGAGGGCAAACTAGTATGATCCTTCCTATAATCTTAAATAATAGTCTCAATGTAACCAGCGTGTTAGTCTCCTGGTAAATTCTAACTGTCCCATGTCAGGTCCAGTGGGTCTAAAGAGGAGCTGTGCCCAATCTAAATAACATAGAAGTCTTAGTAGATTTATAATAATAAGTCAGAAGTTACTCATTCAGAGTCAAGGTGACTTCTGTAACTGCCACACCCTTCATCAGCATTTACATAGAAGAGAGATCTCATTAATATGAACCACAACTTAAGAACATGTAAATATATTAAGCTGTGAGTGGATAATACAGCAAAGCTCCCAAGCTTATTAGGCCTGTCACCCGATACTCTATAGTCTAGGTGGATGCTGGCCAGTGCCTATGCTGTTTGTAAAGAAACAAGAAATCCAACTGACCTCCCTTAAAGAATGAATGAATGAATGAATGAATTCTGAACTTACCCTCTTGCTGTTAGGTATGCAAACAGACTTTAAACACCACTGAGGTCTAGGGAAAGGCAATGTATCTGTGAGCTGGTCTAATCAGAGGCAGATTCCTTGATGAGAGTGATGAAAAGATGTCTGAGAAAATGAAGAGCAAGACAGATCACTGTTTAGAAAACTATCATGATCACAAATGCCCCCCCATGCCTCTCACCCTCACTCTGTGACAAGGGAGTGAAGTCTCAAGTGTCTAAAGTGACAAGAACTCTCTGAAGACACTTGGCTTGCCCTGTCCTATGCTGAAAAGACTGGTTGGGGACTTGTCAAGAGATAACTCTTCCCTACGAAGCATCAATGGCAAAGGAATGGTCTTGGGCCAGGAGGCTGCCCCTACCCATTATGGCTCCTCCCAGGGAAATACATTTGTATACACTTGACCTGCCTCCAGCATTGGCCTTTCTCAAGAATGTGGGTGGGTGATGCCTTCTGGGGGCTGCCAGCTCTTGTTCCCTGGTTTGTAGCACTTTCCTTACTGAAAGACTTTGAGAAGTTGTACTTTCCATTAGTTTCACCGGGAAAACAGGAGTCTGCTGGGGGTATCCTGCATTCTAGGACATGGTGCTCTTTACTGGTGATGGGATCCTGACTCATCTACGTAAAAGATTTCAGATTGTTCCATGCTTGCTGACTCACCTAGAAGCAGTCATCGCCTTCAGCTCCTCTCATAAGCCATTTGCTTTCTTTGTCCTGAATCTCCCAGAACCACAAGCACTCTGGTGCCACGTTCCACTCCAGGAGCCTATGGGAGGCTCTACCAGGGAGAGGGAAGCCTATGATCTCTCTCCCAGGCTGATTTGGGGCTGTAGGGGTAGCAATTGGGATACAATCCCTTAGTACTGGACACCAACTGCCTTTAGAGGCTCCCTGAATGACACCCGCATGTGCTGTGCTTTCTTCCATGTCTCCCTCTGCCTAGTTCTTACTCTTATTTCCTGGACTTTCCTCCCACATACACCAACCTGCAAGGTCCTATCTCAGGTTGTGCCTTTGAGGTGAGTGACCTACGCAGAAACCCATCACTGTAGCTGTGGGAAGTAAGATCATCAGGCAGCTCTGCTCGTGAGCACGAGCTGTCCCTCTAGGGACAGAGGAGTCCTGAGTGACAGACCCAGATAGCTCAAAGCCTGTCTGTGAGAAAGCGCCAGTGATCTTTCCCAGATGGTCATCCCTGAGGGCCTGCCAGTTCTTTTGTTCTTCCCTAATAATAGCTTATATTAAAAAAATTAAAAGCAATAAAAGAAAAAATAACTTTCTTATGATTTGTCCTCTGCTTTGATGTCAAAAGTAGTAAGAGTTGTGTGAAAAATATTTTTAAAATACATGACAATGGCGTGCATATTATTACAAGGCAACCTGCTTCAATAATGATAGGTTTGTAAGAAAAAGCAAAAAATATATATGTATGTCAAGTCTTATTTCACAATAATAGACAATCTTCTTATCAAGAGGCCTGGGTTCTGTGTACAGATGGATTTTCACCCTCTGTATGACCCTGCACTTGTTCCATTTGGTTTCTGGCCCCTCCAAAAGTGATCTGAGAATAACAATACATGAAGGTATGGAAGGGATCTGAAGAAATAAAATTCATTTGCAGTGTCTTTGAAATGATTCCATCACCCTGGGTTAAAGTATAGATACAGTGACAGTTGAATTTTATTCACTCATTGATTCTTTAACAAATATGAGTTAAGAGTGACTATATGCGAAGGCCTCATTTATATATAGAGGGGTGAACAGGATGAGCAGCCTTGCTCATCTTTATGAAACTAATTTCCCAAGATTTTATAAATACCTAGAAACAAGTCAGATGTCAGACATTTAGGGGAGCCACTTTTGAATATGTGAGCCTCAGAGCTCTCTCACGAGTTGTGCCATTTTCCAGGAATGATTTCTCTCTTTATATACCCACACTAGCATGCACACCCACCTGTAAAATTGTCCTCATCCTCCAGTCTTTTGCCATCTTACAACATTTTAAATGGGAATTATATGAGGTAGAAACATGTTTCATTTATCATCATTTATTGAAGACTTGGAAGAGTATCAGACACATATCACTAAGTGATCATGAAATAAACTCATACATAAATGAACACAAAGAGTATTTCTACTTGCCTGAAGATAGACATGTGTAAAATATAATTGTAAGTGACTGGATCATAGATGGAGAAATGATAAATAAGATGTTCCATCACTGGTTGATCGATCCCGTGCTTGAATTAGAACATATTGTCACCAACTCTGAAAGTTCATGATTCTCTGTCCCCAGAGGACTGAAATGCAATGATAAACCAAATAAGAACAAATATCTCCAGTTCCAAAAGTCTTGATTTTGTTTTTCATGTATCACAAAGTGTCTTTTGGATTTCTTTTCAGATTTTGAAGCTCTTAGTGCTCTGACGACTGCCAAACAAAAGCATGCAAGAACTTCCTCCCTGCCTCCTCTCCTGCTTCTTCCCTGTCATGATCTTTCCTCTCCTCCCTGGTGCCTAGAGCACTCATGGTTCTGAGGACACCAGAGACCTCACTGGTCCCCCCACTGCTAGCCTTGCACCACCTCTGCCCAAACACAGAAAACTGGGAAAGAGGTGGGTAGAGACAGTACCATTTAGTTCAGAGAAATCATCTACAGTGGTAGAATCTCTGGCATGGTGGCATGTTGAGAATGATTTTTTTATGGAGACCTTCCTGGTGCCCAAAATGTAACAGTAGGGAAACCACTGAGCTCCCTGAAGTAAAGCTGATCCTGCTCTAAGAACTATCAGTACAGGATCTTTCAACAGTTATTTTCCTGGAGCATCCACACATTTCATTTGTTCAGGCTTTAGAGGATGATTTACAAGGACTCTGGTATGGAGAAGTCTGTTAAATGACTTGAGTAAGACAGATCATCACGTCTTTGATCTTGTAGAAACAGGAAGAGAGGTCCCAAGATTCTGACTCACCATCCAATCCCCTGACCCTGCACAACCCAGCCCAGTCCTGATCCGAGAGTAGGTTGGCGCTCTTCCTCTGCTTTCCCTCCATTGCTTGTGTCCACCCTGAGTCATCTCTGTAGATTCCATGAAATGAGCTAGGAGGCCAGCACTTGCCTTGATGGATGTGTGACTCCCTAGGCAGGATAGCGCTCTCTCTCCCCAAGGGAGGGGCATGACCCTATCTTTACCTATCTTTATCACACAACCCATTGGACTGTTGCTAGCAATGATTTCCTTTCTCTTAATGGATCTGTCTGATTGTGTAATTGTATCCACTTACTTCTAATGACATTTTCAGCTTTGTGTAATCTCGAAACAGATGAATAGTTTTTACTTGTGCATTTCAATGAGTTTGGGACACATTCAAGGTTCAGAGGTACAACTAGAAATATTTCCAGAAAGATGAGTCAAATAATGTCGGAGGTGACTGGGAAAGAGAAAAAAAGGGCCCTGCCACACCTCTCTTGTGAGCCAACAGTCCTGATGTGCACTTTGGGGGTCACAGTTTCCAGTGTACAAATCCTTGGCTGTTGAAATGATATGTCGGTCTCTTTGTTCTGCTGCCCACTTTCTCTCTCCCCTTCTACATCTCCTCCTGGTGATTCCCACCTCCATGCTGAGCATTGCCTAATGCTCACAGATAACCCACTAAGCCTCGCTTAGTCTCCTAGAAGACTCCCATTCTATAAGTGTTCAGAATCCCATACATCTGCCAGCCAGGCCATTTTTTTAAGTAAAGATAAATGCCCCCATCCCCAAGAAACGGATCAGGGAAATATCAAGACTTTACCCCTGCTCTCAGAACTAAAAGCAACATTTAAAGAATGTAAGGTTTCCCAAATATTCAACAAAAATATTCCTCAGACATCTCATGTCCAAGGCCCACCACCCTGGCCCTGGCATGCCACCCCAGCAGAGCCTCGCAAGAAATCAGATGACCCCCCCACTCCATGAGGGCTGCCATTTTCCACATCCGGACTCCCCTCTCATCAGAACTCCACCCAGCAGAGTTGCTGATCATAGCCCGACTCATCGAGACCCACCCTGCAGCAGTCTTTTTCAAGGCTGGCCCAGGTATGCTGATCCAGATACTCTAAGACATGGGGCAGAGCTGGCTCTCCTTGTGCCCAGCTGCTCATGAGGCACCCGGGAGGGATAGCAGGTTTTAGCCCTGGCCCACTACCCCAGCAGAGCTTCGCAAGAACCCACTCCATGAGGACCGCCATTTTCCATATCCGACTCCCTCTCCTCAGAACCCCACCCAGCAGAAGAGCTGATCATAGCCCAACTCATGCAACTGCATGAGGCCACGTGGTTCATCAATAAATGCTGAAGATCAGAGGTGACTACAGGAGTATGCCACCCGCACAGCAAAGCCTGACAAGCTACCCATGCCATATTTGATATGCCAAATACTAGCAACATTATAGACCTCATTCCCATGACTTGATGGAATGGTTTGAAGCCCTTTATGTTCCTGGAGCAAGAAGATGCCCTTTGGGCTCTACTAGCATGAGACAGGACATATGGAGATGTTACTGGTGCCCGCTCGAGCAAATTGATGATGAATGGGAAGACAAGTGACAAGTGATCTCATGTAATCATGCCATCCAGAGAGTGGCCCAAGACAAGTTGAGACTTTGCTGTACTGTAGCTTTTGAAAGTGTAAAAAATAAATTAATAAACAAAAAATACCCAGAAGTATTCATTCATCAATTCTTCAGTTAAATAAACCAACAGGCTTCAAGGGTTCTAAAACATACAGAACTGATACAAGTAATGAAACTGCAAAGGTCCTAGAAAAGGTCCTAAAGGTGGGCAGAAGGAGGAAGCCCCTCCCAAATGGGATTTGTGCATGTCCCACTAATTAACAGTAGCTGCCTTGGTGCTGTGCTTTCAGGCCCTGGTGATGGGAATTATCTGAATGCTTTGCAGAGTTTCATTTAGAAAATTTATTTTGAATGTGAATAAATAATATTAACTACAATTGAAAAAAAGTAGAAAGAGTTCACTTTGCACATAGGAGCAGGGAATGTTGACTTCAGGATCAGATGGCTTCGTGCCCCCTGGAAGAGCCACAATAAGATTTGTACAGGAAGACTCTGGTCCTTGCACTTAGCAGCAGCTTCTGCCATGAACCTAATCAGAAAGCTGAAACTCTCAAAATCCAAGATCTCTAAGTTTACTACACATACTTCACCTATACTCCTTCCTCATCTTCCTCCAACTAATTCACCTACTCTTTCAAGGCCCAGGAAACCCACATTCTGCTCTACATTTCCCAGGCCATATTCTCCCAATACTGCTCTTCTTACTCTTTCTTAACTTCTTGGACAAATTTAATCATGCTTTAGACTTTGACACCCACGCTGAGATCTCCCAAAGTCAACATTCTTACTCACCACTTCTTTGGAACCCTGGAAATGATTTGACCCCTCACATCCTGATGCCCTGTGGTTTTAGTCCCTTTGATAGGACTACCTCACCCATTCTTTGATAGCTGACCTGGAAATTCTGTTGAATCACGGAATCAGGACAATGAGGTTGTAAGCAGGCAAGCTTTGAGCTTTCACTTTGCCACATAGGATCAGTATCTCAGGATTGCTCATCTTTCCGTGTCCTCATCCAGTGTGTCTGATAAGACCTCAGCCATACTGTTACCATGAGGATGACACGTGGTGATGCATGTGAAACATTCTGCACAGGGCTAGCTTCATGGGTAGTTGGCCCTAACAAGTGGTACTGATATAATAATAATGGAAATTATAGGCCAGGAGATACTAGAGCAGTTAGGGTACATGCAGAGCATGTAGCAGACATTTGTTTAATTCCCAGAACTACATCACTGAGCATAGCTCTCAGGTCCCCTGAGCTTGGTGTTTTGGTCATGGAGGCCTCTGCCATTTTCAGGCAGTCCTTGGATCCTCTTAGCACCAATGTGGAACTTCCCTTATTCCAAAATAATGATAATATTAATCATAAACTTCTATAAAGGAGCAAAAAATATTAAGTAGAGCAAAGAAAGCCTTTTGAACAAACAGTGCTGGGAAAACTGGGCAGCCACATGTAAAAAAATGAACATAGATCCCCTTCTAATGCCACGCACAAAAGTCAGATCAAATGGATTAAAAATCTCAACATCAGACATGAATCTATAAGGTACATCAAAGAAAACATAGGAAAAATGCTCTACATTAAAGGTATCTCTTCAAAGTCAAAACACCACTGACAAAACAAATGGAAGCAAAGATAAACAAATTGGATTATATAAAACTGAGAACCTTCTGCACCTCAAAAGAAATGGTGACCAAGATACAGAGACAGCCCCAGACTGGGAGAGAATATGCACCCAAGCCCATCTGATAAGATGTTAATATCCAGGATATATAAGGCACTGGCAGAACTTTACAAGAAGAAAACAGCCAACCCCATCAAAAATGGGGAAAAGAAATGAACAGACTTCCAATAAAAAGAAATTCAAGTGGTCAAAAGGCATATGAAAAGTGCTCCTCATCATTAATCATCAGGGAGATGCAAATCAAAACAACAATGAGGTGTTATCGCACACCACAGAGACTGGCACACATCCAAAAGAACAAAACCAGCTGGTGCTGATGTGGATGCAGGGAGAAAGGGACTCTCATCCACTGTTAGTGGGAGTGCTGGCTGGTCTAGTCCTTTTGGAAAACAATATGGACATTCCTCAAAAAAAACTAGATATTAAGCTCCTATTTGACCCAGCAATACCACTCCTGGAAATATACCCTGGAGAACCAAAAACATGCAGCCAAAAACACTATCTGCACTTCTATATTCATCGCAGCTCTATTCATGGTAACCAGAATCTGGAAACAACCTAAATGCCCGAGAACAGAAGGCTGATTAAAGAAACTGTTGCACATCTACATAGTGGAATATTATGTAACTGTCATAAAAGATGAAATCATGAAATTTACCTGCAAATGGATGGACATGGAGACTATCATGCTGAGTGAAATTAGTCAGAAGGAAAAGGACAGATATAGAATGACTGCATTCATTAATGGGATATAAATATATTACCAGTATTCTAATTGTGGAAAATGGTAACACCAGACTAGAACTTAGCATAGAATAAATACAAAGAGACTTACAAGAAAAACCCTAAATGCCTGTAGGGCAAGCCACAATGTGTAAGAGAAGAGAGAGAGACAGACAGACAGAGACAGAGATAGAGACAGAGACAGAGATAGAGATAGAGACAGAGATAGAGACAGAGACAGAGATAGAGACAGAGAGAGACAGAGAGAAAGAGAGGAAAGAAAAGTGCCTGCTATAGAGGCAGACAGGGGAGGTGGGAGGGAATGTGGGGATATTGGTTATGGGAATGGGGCACTGGTAGAGGGACAGGCACTGGAACACTGTATGACTCAGACCCAGTTATGAACATCTTTGTAATTATATATCTCACAGTAGTATAATTCAATAAATAAATAATGGTAATGTTAACTTGCTGCAGTAGAAATAATTAAAACAGGAAATTGGGGAGGGAGGGTTCCAGGCCCCTCAGAAAGCTCACCCAACCATAGCAGGACACAGCCTACATATCACTTAATTCTGACTCAACTGAGACCCCTCCTCACTGAATGTTTCCTCTTATAGTTAGAGAAATCTCTCTATCCACTCACCCCAAATCTCTTCCTCTTCCCACTGGGGGCAGTAAGTTCTGATAACTATCAAAGACATCAAATAGTCACTGGGCCCTATTTGTACCCTGGTATCTTAAAAGTGCTCATTTCTGAGCACTCTGATGCTCCCAGTCCTTTCAACGGACACAGACACACTGTTCAGGGGGTGCTAACAAGGCAAATGGACTCAAGAGGGAAGACAGACATAGAAGAATTGCAGGTAGCAGAAAGCACACACACACACTTAAGACTTCTTGACTTCAGAGTCACTGGTTCTTATCTTGATACTGGAGTCCATGTGATATCAACAACTAAAGTCAAGGATAGCTCTAATGTCCCTTACAGAAGTAATAGAAACTGCTATTTTGACAGTATAGGATCATAGGTCTCATCCTGTTTATTTTGAAGTTATTTTCATTTCTATATTGTAAATATCCATTGAATGAACCAGATTCCTTAACCTTTCATCAGCAAATCTGTCCCAGATACAGGTGATATTCCTCCCTTATTCCAAAAGTCCATGGTGTGGTGAGAAAAAGCACCTTAAAGCCAACCACACGCTGTATGCCTCACAGAGAACAGCCATGCTGGCCAAAATGTTCATCTTTTAGGTCAGCGAGCCATACCCAAGATAGCATTAGAGTTTGAATTTGAGTAGCTTAACATGGTGTCAGACAACTGGACTTAATAAACATCACATGAACCTGACTCTGAAGGCACCACCTAAAAACAGGACTCCCCAACTTTTTCTCCTCTTAGTACACAACTAAAATATTTTTTGCATGACTCCCCAGGGTAAAGACTTGCTATTTACTGCTGGAAATAACTAAGTCAAAGCTTTAGTGGGCTCCAGAACTTGTATTGCTGCCTCAAGAGTTAAGGAGATCAGTATCTCAGACACACCTGTAGTCCATTTGTAGCAACTCAGCAAGCCTGGGAGCCCCCGTTGAGCTGCTCTACCTAACAGATTGCCTTGCTGCCTAAGGAGGCCAATAGAATGTTCAGTCCTTTAAATAAGATCTTCTCTTCAAGAAGTCCCAAGTCTATTTTTCACTTCTATTTGAGCTTCTCTGAAATCCATTTCCCATTCAGTAGTCAATGTTTTGTCACGCTCAGCAAGGAAGATGGCCCAGTGGCCATCATAAAGAGTCGGAGTCCTGTGGATTCTGGATTTATGATTCAGCAACCATAGTTTCTCATTCACTCATGCTAGCTGACCTGTGGAAAACTACCGGACTTTGACAGACCCTAATCAGATGAGCCAGAAAATGATATCAGAATCATTTCTGCTGGAAACCAAACACTGTGTGAAAATTGAGACTTCCTGTGCAGATAAATTAAATGCAAGCTCCACAGGAGTAGCATGACAAATGCCATATGTTTGACTTCAGCAGATGCAAGACAGAAAACAAGCATAGCCTATAATATCACACAGTGTCACAGTTTTGCACTCCTATAAACTTCTGAACTCTGCTAACAAAGGCACCTGGCAACTTTTCTTTCTGTGTCATATGCATTAAGTTGCAAAGTCTGTGAACTCTGAAGCCAAGCAGACTTCAGAGGCAAAATCCACTGAACTCAGGGGTATGATCCTGGCTCTGACACATCTGGCCATGTGGGGTTGGAAAATTGGTATACTTCTGTTGGACCCTGCTGTCGTGTCTGCAGAAAGAGGGTGACAAATGTATGCTCATAACTATCCCTATAAATATGAAAAATTACTTTAAAGGTCTATTAAACTACAGCAATAATTATTTATGTTTAAAAGCACTATTAAGAAAGGAGTAGATGCTACTTTTAAAAATACTAATGAACAGCACCTAGCAGGTGGCAAAGCCAAATAATCAATAAATTAAAGATAGAGCAGCAGAAATTACCCAATGTGAAAAATAGAGCAAAATGAGTGACAATATGATTATGTCAGAAATTATGTCAAAATCAGTGCTATCTATAGACATAATAAATGTGCACATAAGCATATACATTATAATAATACATCAAACTTTTATATTATTAGAATGATAGAAGGAAAATAAAAATAGATCATTATAAAATATATTCTAATAAAATTAGTATAAGTATATTTATGTACATACTAATTATATATATTAATAAAATTAGTTTATTGTATGCTAAACAAATTTAACAAAAGTTTTAAACTTCTAGATTCAAGATTTTGAGAGAACTCCAAACACAATAAACTTAAATGAATACGCAGCAAGATATATCATACTGAAACACAAAAATTAATGGCCTGGTTCCCTGATCATCACCAGGAGTGACCCTGAGCAGAGAGTCGAGAGTTAGCCCTATCAGATGTGACCTCCAAACCCTCCTGAAACTTAAGATAATAAAATAAAAATTAAGTGCTGGGGATGCAGCTCAGCGGTAGAGCATATATTTCACATAAATGAGGCCTGGGTTCCATTCTTAGCACAATAAAAAAGAAAATATCTTTAAAATGGTGAGAAAAAATTGAAATGCCTTCAATATTTAGGGAAAAATATGAATTACAGTGACTTTTTCCCCTCCAAAGCAGTGCTCAATAGGTATAGGGGCCCCAACAGTGATTCCTGACCAACGGGCTGTAATTCAGTGCAAGGGCCTGATGGATTGGTGCTGCTTGGGCCTTATGGTGCCTGGGATATACGGGTCACCTTGCAGAGACCAGAGTATTCAGACTCTGCAAGGCCTCAGGTGCCAACAGCAGATTTCTTCTCAGAGACTATGAAAAGTAGTAAGGTGTCTCTATTTTTCTCACTTTTTCTTGCTGAAGTTCAAAATAAGGTCTTTGTAGTAAGTAATGTATGAGTTTTTTTTTTATTCCTTTTTGCTTTGTTTTTATGGACCGTACCCAACTGTGCTCAGGGGTTACTCCTGGCTCTGTGCTCAAAAAATTACTCATTACTGGCTCAGGGGACAATATAGGATGACAGGAATCAAACCTGGGTCAATCAGCCAAGTTCAAGGCAAGTGCCCTACCTGTGTATTATCTCTCCAATTCCTAAGTATGAGTATTTTAATGCCTTTTGGGTGCAAGGTCACAACCCGCAATGCTCAAGGTTTACTCCTAGTCTGCACTTAGGAATTACTCTCGGCAGTGCTCAGGGATCACTCCTGGAAAAGCTTGGGGGACATATGGGATGCCAGGGATCAAACCTAGGTCAATCACATGCAAGACAAATGCCCTGGCCACTGTACTATTGCTATCACTTGATCAGTTGAATCCCGTTATTCATCGATTTGCTCAAGCGGGCACCAGTAACATTTCCATTGGACCCTATCACGTGCCAATGTAGCCCAATGGCATCTGGTTGATTCAGGAATATGAAGAGCCTCAAACTATTCCTTCAGGGTCTTGACAAGGAAGTCTGACCATCTTGGAGGTGGGCAGCCACATGATCTTTTGACATCCTGTGGGGATCCAGTCGGTAATGGCTCTAGTCCAGCGGTTGTCTCCAAATCGCATTACATGTCCAGCCCATCTGATTTTCGATGCCTTGGCAAACGAGACAGGATCCCTGATTCTGGAATAGCAAGGGAGATCAGAACTCCGGATTCCTTCTCTCACTTGAGTGAGGAGTGATATTCCAAACATAGCTCTTTCGATTCCTTTCTGGGAGACCCAAATAGAATTCTCATCCTGTTTCCGTAGGGCCCAGGACTCTGAGGCTTATGTTAATGCAGAGAGAATGGTGGAGTCAAAGAGATGTGCCCGGAGCCAGGGGTTCTCTGTCCTTTTAGCTATTTCTTCGATGCCTTTGAAGGCATTCCATGCCACTCTCTTCCTCCTGCGCAGCTCAGGTTTTAGGTCGTTCATCATGTTGATTTCTTGACCTAGGTACACATAACTGCTGCAATCAGAGATATTTGTTCCATTGAGAGTGAATGGGGCCTCAGGAACTAGTTCATTTTTCATAAACATGGTTTTCTTTAGATTCAGCTGTAGACCTATCTTTCCAAATTCTCAGTCGAAGTCAGCCAGCATTTGTGCCGCTTGGCTAATGTTTGGTGTTATTAGAACAATGTCATCAGTGAAGCGGAGATGGTGTAGTTGCCGATCATCTATATCCACTCCCATTCCTTCCCATTCTAATTGTCGCATGATGTTCTCGAGGGTGGCACTGAAGAGTTTTGGTGAGATGGTATCACCCTGTCAAACCCCTCTTTTGACATCAATGATCACTTCTTTGTAGAATGGTGAGATCCTGGTGGTGAATTCGTAATACAGCTCACGAAGGATCTTGAAGTATTGGGTTTGAACACCCTGTTTGGCTAGGGCTTTGATGACTGCTTCACTCTCCACAGAAGCAAAGGCTTTCTGTAAATCAATGAACATGAGACAGAGCGGCATCTTGTACTCCCTACAAACCTCAATGAGCTTTGTTTCTGTGTGCATATGGTCGATTGTGCTGAATCCTTTCCGAAACCTGCTTGCTCGCATGGTTGTCCTTCATCTAGTGTTCTGCTAATCCTGTTCAGGATGACTCGTGTAAACAGCTTGTAGATGACAGACAACAGGCAGATGGGGCAATAGTTGCTGATGTCGTGAATGTCTCCCTTCTTGAACAGTAGAACTGTCCTGCTGGTTTTCCATTGGGAAGGCACCTTGCATTCGGACAGGTAGTGTGAGAAGAGCGGAGCTAGTGTATTGATGAGTACCAATGGCAGATTCTTCAGGTGTTCAGGTCTGACTTTGTCTGGGCCTGGTGCTGTTCCCTTCTTTACCGACGAGATGGCATGTCGAATTTCAGAAGGGAGAACATTGGGAATGACATATCCATCCTGTGGAATTTGGTATGTGGGCAGGTGGATGTGGCTATCAAAGAGATTTGAGTAGAAGTCCTGGATAATCTTCTCCATTGCCTTTCTGGAAGATGTGATAGATCCATCAGGGCGCCGGAGGGCAGTCATCAGGGCGTCATCTTGGTCTTATAGTTCGCGAAGGACAGGCCGGCAGTGCGAATGCTTTTCCTGGCTTCTGCTGCATCTTCCAGTATTTCTGCTCTTCTGTCTTTGAGGTCTTCTTTTATCGCTTCTCTTTACCATTTAGCAAGCTTGGACTATTGCTATGGCCCCTAAAATAAACTTTAAAAGGCTTAAGGTTCCTGGAAGACAGTACAGTAGGTAAGGCACTTACCTCACATGTCAATGACCCAGATTTGATCCCTGGAACCTCAAATGGTCTCCTGAGCACTACGAGGAGTGATCTTTGTGTGCAGAGTCAGGAATAAGCCCTGAGTATTCCCTGGTGCGACTCCCAAAAAAACAAACAAACAATAATAACAAAAAACAGTTAATGGTAGTTTTAAGACTCCTCAAGCATTTTATAATACAGACTGACTTTAATAAAAAGCATATTTTTATAGACTGAATCCAGTAGTCCATAAAAGTTTAATATAATATGACCAAAAGTATATAAAATATTTAATTGACTTTAATACCCATCCATAATAATAATAAATGGCAAGCAGGTACTAGAAAATCACTTATTTGATTCTTGGAGATCACAGGAAGTACCCAGGAGTGTGCAGACTATTCATGGCTTTGTGCTTGTGGGTGACCCCTGGCAAATAGAAGAACTATATGCAGTGCCAGAGAACTGAGCTAGGATCTGCTGCATGTGAGGCTGAAACATTAAGTCCTATACAATCTCTCCAAACCTTGATCATATTTTTCATGGATTTTATGCCTAAACACCATGATTTACAAAGTTGTTCATAATACAATTGTTTTAAGCATTCACTGTTCCAACACCAATCCCACCACGTGTGACATTCCCTCCATTACTGTGAACTTGATTCTATTTTTAAGAAACCTCAGGAGACACTTCTCCATTTAAAATCAGGATCAAGACAAGAATATCTATTCTCATTCCATCTATTGACTAGTTACATCGAGATCATAATCAGTACTATAACACAAGAAAAAGAAAGCAAATACAAGAATGAAAATTAGAAACAATAACATCATTGAATGTACACAAGAAATTACAGATAGCCGTTGGAATTAAAACATGAATTTAATAAGGCATGCAAAAAATCATTATTTTAATGCCAATTATGTTTCCATATACCACAAGTGAGAGTTTGGAAATAAAATTTTAAAGTATATAGTATTATCTAAACCACAAAAGTATAAAATTCTGGAGCCTGGGGTCTAGTTCCAGGCCAAGGGCACAATGCACTGCTTGAACAAGGACCTGGGTTTGACCCCGCACCACATGACAATCTGGTGTAGCACTGGAGGCCTCCAGACACTGCCTAGAATGGCCCTGGCAGCTCTTAGCATGACTGAACTCAGATAATGAAGCATCTGACCAGTTGGCTAAGTAAGGCCAGGAATGACCCTGGGCCCCCTGAGAAATGCTTGAGAAAACCCACCAAAGTCGTTTGAATATGAAATACTAGAAAATAAATCTAACCCAAAAAATGAGAATTTTACAACTTCATAGAAGATAGTAACAAAATCTGGACAAGTGCATGGCTGAGTTTTATAAAAATGCTAATTTTCTTGGGACCAGGAGATAATATAGTAGTGAGGGCATTATATGGTCCCTGGACGTTACCAGGTTCAGTCCTGTAGGCACCCAGTGCTGCCAAGGTGGCCCAGGTATCCCTGGCACTGACGTGCAGAGTACCACATCCTCAGACCCTGGCACTGAATTATGCAATTTGCCAAGAATCATCCAGAGGGTCTCTGGACTTCCAGATCACCTCTTAAGAGGAACCTCGAAAAAAAAAGAATTTTCCTGCAAAGGTATATAAAGCTTTAATGTCATTTAATCAAAATCTTAATTCATTGTGAAATGTAACAACTGATTATAAAAGTTATGTCAAAAATAAAGCACCAAGAACAATGAAGACAGAAACAACATAGAACAAGACTAAAAGATAGCACCCATAAGATGTCACCATAGCATGCTATGTTCTAGTGCTAGGCAAATGGCATGTTTAAATGCAGGAAACACACACAGCTGTTGATCTCCTCCCTTTGTTTTCCTTTCACACAAGGAAAACAAGTAAATAACACAGAAGTGATATATTTACATGTAGAAGAAAGGCTGAAGTATTTAAAACCAGTCATGCAACGATGATGATGACGATGATAACAATGGCTGGCTGCTGGACTTCAAATTTGTGCCAGGGATTAGCCTTAGAAATTATAATAATTATAATATTTAATCCTCACTACAGTATAAGGGACTGTCTTATTTGATATGCCAAAAACAGTAACAATTATAGCCCTCATTCCCATGACCTGAAAGAATGGTTTAAGGCTTTTCGAGTTCCTGGAGCAAGCTGATGCCCTTGGGCTACATTAGCATAAGATAGGAAGTATGGAGATGTTACTGGTGCCCGCTCAAGCAAATCGATGAACAACGGGAAGACAAATGATACAAGTGATACAGTATAAGGGGAATACTATCATTTATTCTGCTTTACAGATGAATCATTGCCCAAGTTCACCCAGTTAACAAGATACCAAGTTGTCTGGACCAGATCATGGGGATCTCGCCCTGAGGAATGATATGCAGGGCCACTCTGGGGACATTTCCTTCCTGACTCAAACTATTTCCATCCCAGAACTCACATCCTGCACGTGCATTTATTAAGCAGTTAGGAGGAAAAAATAACATCAATTTAAAAGTCATGGGTTAACTAATTATCATTTTTAAATGCAAATTATCCTGAGTCTTGTGATTCTGTCAATCATCACACATTAATGTGCATTGAGTCAATAGAATACTTTCTACCTTGCAAAGTTTTTCATGCCAAAGGGTTAAGACTTGGGGAAGAAGACTGAGCCAGAGAGAACTCTCAGAATCTTTCTGACAACAAAAATACGTAGTAAGGATCCTATAGCAGTTAAGTAAGCAGGATTTAGCTACTGCTTCTATAATAATAAATTTGGGAAAGTGTAGGCAAATTACACCCATCTTAGATAAATCGGTAGAGGAAGGAAAGGCCAAGTCAAAAGGGCCCATTGAGAATCTCGCTACTTATTTATGGAGAGAGAAGAATCTTGCCCCAATGCAATTGTGGTGAAATGATAAAAGTAGCAATATGTTCTCACAGGTTTGCCAGTGTCACGTACTAGATGCAAAGTCCTATCCCATGTATCTAAGGGATAAGCTCTTCCATTCACTAGTCTACCTGCTTCTTCTTGCTCTTTTTCCCTGTTTTTCTTCATACAAAAAAAATACTTTTCAAGTTCTTTCCTGGGTCTCTTAAATCAATACAAGTCTGCGTCTGAATTGCCCTCCCACTAGAGTGGTGTTAGTCTCCACAGAACTTCTGTTACAGGTCTGTGGGCCTTGTCACCAGCAGACTTCCAGATCATGCTTTCCTTTGCGGCCTACTCCATGCACATGTCGGTTCTAAGCCCAGTGGGATGGTTGGGCTATGCCCCGGAGCTCCATGCAGGTCAGACATGTGCTGATGGATGGAATGGAGTTTGGAATACTCCCTTGATCTCACACTCTGAGTGGAGTGTCTAGTATGTATCTAGGGTAACACCTCACATAATTTCTGGTGGCTTGACTTGGGGGGCAGTGTGGGAAAGTTATTATCCCTTGTTATAGACTTGTCACTATAAGTTTTGGTTCCTCCTATCACAGTCCATGAGTAGATGTTGGAACCTGTGACATGTGGGGAGAGCTTGAATCAGGGGCCTACTGCAATAAGGATAAGGACCATAGCCCCTATGCCCAACCCCTCACTCTCTCTGTCCTTATCCTCTGTTTATGGAGCTTGGTGTTAAGAAATGAGTGACGGTCAGGGAAGATTTTGCTAACTCTCATAACTCTCATTCAGCTATGTATAGGTAGGAACAATGAGTGGGCCGGAGGTTAACAGTGGCTACAGACTTATGTAGAGTACAGGTCAGGGACACGTGTGATTTTCTATTAAACCAGCCTCAGACTCAGAGACAAGCCCCACGATGTACATATCTAGAGTTTGATAGCAGTGCCACCTCCCTCCACAAAGCTAAATCTATAGCTCCATACTGTGCTCCCCAGGAAAAGCTGAGAGACCTGAACAAAAAAACTAAAAATAAAAAACCTCTCTGTTACACAGGGTACATACACACTTGGGGTTTAATACTTTGGAGTTTCTACTAGAAATTCACAATAATTTTATCTTTGAGTTTCTATTTTCAAGAATTAGGGATTGAATTGTGCCCCCCCAGTCCTCTCACTTTCCACAGCTCAGGATGTGATCTTCTTTGGAAATAAAACTGTTGCAGATGTAATTAGTTAAGATGAAGTCATACTGGAATGAGGTGGGACCTGATCCAACATGTCTTGTGTCCTTATTGATATGGGAAATTTGAGTAATAATTCTTCATTGAATTTACCTTCCTGCTCCTCAGGGGCTCCAATAATTCTTATATTGTTTCTCACGAACTAATCCCATAGATCTCTGGTGTGCTCTTCATTCTTTTAAGCCTCTTCCCCATCTCCTTTATATTTTAGAGGTTTTCCTGCGTCCCATCTTGGAGCTCACTGATTTTGTCCTCCACTGCTATTATTATGCTTCCCAGTTCTTCCACTGAGTTTATAATTTCAACTACAAAGCTCTTCAATTCTGTCACTTATGATTACAGTTCAAGCCATGCTTTTCATATCCACACCATTTTTCTAACTTATTAAATATTCTCAATACAGTATTGCTATAATCTTAACTGCATTATAGAGCTATATGTTCTAATGGAGTCTTCCAGGCTGTTTTCAGTCACTAAGCCTAATGGATTCCTACATTCCTTCCCCATTGTGTCTGTGGGAGTCAATGTTTATGATCCACCATCCCTCTCCCTGGAGTTCTGAGGGATTCAAATGAGTGTTGATCTCTCTGCCTTTCCTGCCAGAATTGTACCAACCATATTTATTGTTTCTGGCTAGCTGTTTAGAGCTAGCCAGAAACAATAAATATGGTTGGTATACCATATTTAATGTTATTGGCTCTTTCACTCTTCGATTGTAAAATTCACATTAAATTTTTAATTAGAATTTTTAAATAAGAATTAAAAGAATCAGTGGAATTAGAAGGAAAATAATTAGAATTTTTACAGAAATAAAATTCCTCTCCTCAAATTTAGAATTCTGTAATAACTTCCACTTACCACCACCTTTGTAGGACTTTGTGTGTGATAGGTGGAGAGAGCTAGGATTCAGTTCTTATTAGCATATTGGGCATGGGGGCAGCCATGGTCACTTCAGAATCTATGGGTTCACTTTAGAATGCAAAAGTGTGTGCTCTCTCTCTCACAATGTGTAAGAAAAGGGAAAGAGAAGAAGGAAGGGGAAGAAAAAGAAAAGAATAAAAATAACAGAAGAAAAGAAAAAGAGAAGAAGAGGATGAGAGGGGAGAAGGGAGAAAAGAAAAAGGAGAAAGGGAAAGAAGGATAAGACGGTGAAGAAGGGGGAAAGAGGAAGAGGAAGAAGAAAACGAAGGAGGAGGAAGAGTATAAGGAGAAGGAAGAGGAAGAGAAGAAGGAGTAGAAGGAAGAAGAAAGAAGAAAAAAAGAAAGAAGAAAGAAGAAAGAAGAAAGGAGAAAGAAGGAGGAGGAGAAGGAGGAGGAGAAGGAGGAGGAGAAGGAGGAGAAGGAGGAGGAGTATGACGAGGAGGATGAGGAGGAGGAGGACGAGGACGAGGAGAACAAAGATGAAGAAGAAGAAGACGAAGATGAAGACAACGACGAAGAAAAGAAAGGAAGGAAGGAAGGAAGGAAGGAAGGAAGGGAGGGAGGGAGGGAGGGAGGGAGGGAGGGAGGGAGGGAGGAGGAAGGAAGGAAGGAAAAAAAAAAAAAAAGAAGAAAAAAAAAAAGAAAGAAAGAAAAAAAAAGAAAGAAAGAAAGAAAGAAAGAAAGAAAGAAAGAAAGAAAGAAAGAAAGAAAGAAAGAAAGAAAGAAAGAAAGAAAGAAAGAAAGAAAGAAAGAAAGAAAGAAAGAAAGAAAGAAAGAAAGAAAGAAAGAAAGAAAGAAAGAAAGAAAGAAAGAAAGAAAGAAAGAAAGAAAGAAAGAAAGAAAGAAAGAAAGAAAGAAAGAAAGAAAGAAAGAAAGAAAGAAAGAAAGAAAGAAAAAGAAAGAAAGAAAGTTCCCAAAAGATGAATCAACATGGGGAGGATGGAGTTGTGGACTCTCATAGAGGCGCAGTGCTTCTAGCACCTGCACTTCTGCTGTCCAGATCTTTTAGAGGCAGCAGGGGAAGGAAAGCTGGACCACACTGGCACGTGAATGAGTAGAGATCAAAACTGTTCAATCTTAACTCTCCGCTTACAGTGCTGTAGATTTGCACTGTTATGTTATATGTCAATGTGATTAAAATGTGTCTGTGAAATAAAATAAAACCTCAAAACAAAAATAAATACTATTGTTTAAAAATGGGAAACAGACAGACAGACAGACATGTAGAGAAGAAGATGATGGGAAGGTACAAAGAAATCACCTTTCATGGGTCTGTGAACCTCTGAGGTCATCAAGAATCAAAATGTGGGGATCAGATTTCATTTCTACTTCCCCCCAAAGGAACTATCCCCACCAATACCTTCATCTTGGAATTCCAACCTCCAGAAAAGAGAGATCGGAAATGTGTGTTTTCTAAGCTGAAGTGCCTGCTTTATAGTCCTAAGAGATTAACACAGTAAATGAAGACTGATGGGAGAGTAGATCACATTTCAGGGACCTGGAGACACCTGCCAGCCCCTTCTTCCTCCACATTGGGTTCTGGACTAATCCCTCTTCTGGACTTACTCATTAACACCCCACCTGCCATCTGTATGAGAAGGGTCTAGGAGGATACCTGACTCAGCACTGAATCCCAACACCCACACTGGATGACAATCACCTTCCTTACAGGAAACTGTCTTGTGCCTTGGAGAAAGGGACGAATAGAAAATTTAAATTCCTGACCAGTTTAAAGAAAGACCATGAAACAAGGTAAAAAGTTTTTTCTGAATTTTGAACAAAGGAATTCAAGTGATACAGCCAGCTGTATAGGAAAGAGAATAAGAGGACGTCAGCACAACTCAAGAAACAAATCAACACACAGAGGGAAGAAGCATCAGCAGCTTTGAAGCCCCTGGTTGCAGCTGTTCTTGAAATCCAGGTTCAGGGACCCCAATACATTTTCTTGTTTACTTAAGTGATTTTTGAGTTAGTAGTCCAATAACCTACAACCCAAAGAATCCAAGCTAACAATAGCATGCATGCTACTGAATAACATGAATGAGAATTTGAATTCTCCAAATGGAAAATAGCACAACATTTTTAAAAATTAACTTTGTATACAAGCTTTGAAATAAAGTGACTCCTCTTTCCAAACTGATTTTGGAAATTCCTCTGGGATCACATCATTTCCAAGTTATCTGGCCGGATAAATTATAAACCATGTTTCCCATTAAGATCACATGTTAGAACCATTTCAGCTATTAAGGCAAGCAACCAACCATCTTTTAACAATTGCCCTTAAATCAGGCTGTTGTGTTTGAGCTCACAATTTGTGTGGGTTCTTTGACTATTGTTATAATTAAACACTTTTTTTCATATCTCACAGCAGTATCATCTAAGCATTCATGGCGTGGGGAAGGGGTAATAATGATAGAAGCAATACTTTGGAACAGAAATGAAAATGTTATAACATTGTATGAAAAAATCAACATTCAAACCCCTCGCTGCATGTTTCACTTTAAATTTAACACCCAGTACCAGGAAAGAGTGATTCTAGAGAAGGCTAGGAAAGGAAAGGCAGCATTAAGCAATTGCACCTTTAATTGCACAAAAAGTATGTGTCTATTTCCAAGAATAATGGAAACATTGCTGCTGACTTGGCTATCATTTAATAGGCCCTAGGGCCCAAAGGCTGAAGCTTACATATTTCAAGAAATACACCCCTTCCCTTTATATACTTTAATAATTGTATTTATTGAAGAGTAAGCTGTAGGAGACTTAGTCCTGAATTATGTAAGATTTGAATTAGGAAAAGTCTTAGGGGATGTGCCCTCACATACAATGTGGTCATTCGAACCGCCTCCTTCTTGGCTTGGGGACCCCTGGCCATGCCAGGGGACCATGTCTGGGACAGGCTCTCCTCATTTCTTGGCTTGTCATCAAAGCCTGTCAGAAAGCACCTCCCCATCTCCAGTCTCAAAAAGGCAAAGCTGAGAAAACATCCTTGCGGGAACTGGACCCTGCCAACACACGTATCTCCATCCCCTACTCAAATGGTTTCCAAGGAGTGAGAGGCGGGTGCTGGACAGGAGGCTCATTCCCGGTGCCCCCCCCTAAGGATGGGGACCATGTTCAAGGTTGATGGACATTTGCCTCTTGTTTTCCCCTCCATGTCCCACAAACAAAGCAATGTCATCTGACTGTTGGATGACAGGCTTAGTTAGCTTGGGGGGCTTTGCTCACAGCTTAATCTATTTACATGTTATTAAACCAAGATTCATGAGATCTCTCTTCTATGTAAACATTGATAGAGGGTGTAGCAGTTACAGAAGTCACCTTGACTCTGAATAACTTCTGACTTATTATACATCTACTAAGACTTCTATGTTATCTAGGCTGGGCACAGATCCTCTTTATACTCATTGTACCCAGCATGGGACAGTTAAAATTTACCAGGAGAATGCCACCCTGGCTATGTTGAGACTATCATTTAAGATTATAGGAAGGATCATACTAATTTGCCCTCTAGCAGGTGAGTGTGACCATTTCAGTATACAGAGATCAAGATACTCAGAATCACCCTGGTACAGATAATAAAAAAAGAAGTTCCTTGTGCATACCATCTAGATTACATGATGCCCATGAAATTAAGATATATTACTTTATATCACCCCCTCTCTCTCCAGTGTTTTACAAAAGAGATAATCTTGGAAGTAGGCATTAGTTCTTGGCATACTCCTTTGTTTATACCTATAATAGGGTGTGGCCCCACCCCTTCCACACTCTTCTACTATCTAGAAGCTGTGTAGGATTCTTTGTTGACAGGGCCCTCTCTGTCAACAGTTAGGATTACTTTGGTGTGTATAAGGGGACTGACTTGAGGCACTAGCCCTCCTTTTTTGGGTAGGATTCCTCTCTGGTGGGAGAATTGGGCTCTCTTCTATGGTCTAAGATCTGACCAGAGCTAGAGTTTTTTCATTATATTGGATTGCGGTAGAGCTTTATACTATTAAAAGCCTTTTTGGAACTGTGCTGGAGTCATCCATTCCCCGGAAGCCTCAGAGGTAGAAGAAAACTGTCCTAATACTGTTGGGGACCCCAGGAGCTCCCCGACATCTGATGAAAAGCTTCTTGGAGGAAACCCATTTCCCCTACAATAAGCAGATGACACACAGATTCAGTGCATCATTTGTAAATTATTTCTAAGCTTAAATGTCTACTCCAAGGAGATTACTGGAATCTCCAACTGTATTTCAATGTAATGGCTTCCATGCCCCGTAGAAAGTTTTGGCAGCCAATGCAATCACCTCTGATGTTCAATTAGAGGCTGAGGACCCACATGCTAGCTCAGCACAGACTGGAACTGCCACCCAGCAAGCCTCTGGACTTCTACATTCAACAATAGGTTCCTGTAAGTCTGCTAAAGCAAAGCAGAGATGAGGCACTGCTAAGAAGAGAGTCTCCACAATGACACCAGGTCTTTGCCTTCTACAAGACGGAGATGCTCTACCACAATGGCTTTGTAGGTCTGTGGAATTCTCTTTTCAAATAGCTCTTAATATAATTCTATACACCTACATAATCCTATATTTTTGATTGTTGCATATATAATCCTATATTTTTTGATTGTTGCATAAAATAGACAGATGTTAAAATTTAGGGGGAAGAGGTCAAACAGCTTCCTCCTGAACCCCTCCTTCATGATTCCCTGTTGAGCAAACACTGTAAACACAACCTGAGCTCATACATTATAGATAATGCCTGAAAGATTTAAAGCCATGGTGACAGTAGCAAAATTAAGTGTCCCGAAAGAGTTGGAGCAGAGATCAATTAAATACTAAAATAAATGCCTAAGGAACTCAGAGAAGATTATTTAGCTTTGAGAACAACAGGTAACCTGGAAAAGAAAACAAAACAAAACAGAGAAATTCATTCCTTTTTTTTTCATTAATCAATGTCCTCATGAAAGTTTTTTTTCTTCAAAGGTACCTTGATTGCTTCACTTGATCACTTGAATCCGTTATTCATTGATTTGCTTGAGTGGGTGCCAGTAACATTTCCATTGGACCCTGTCACGTGCCAATGTAGCCCAATGGCATTTGGTTGATTCAGTAATATGAAGAAACTCAAACCATTTCTTCAGGGCCTTGACAAGGAAGTCTGACCATCTAGGAGGTGGGCAGCCACATGATCTTTTGACATCCCATGGGATCCAGTCGGTAACGGCTCTAGTCCAGCGGTTGTCTCCAAATCGCATTACATGTCCAGCCCATCTGATTTTCGATGCCTTGGCAAATGAGACAGTGTCCTTGATTCTGGAATAGCGATGGAGGTCAGAACTCCGAATTCCTTCTCTCACTTGAGTGAGGCATGATATTCCAAGCATAGCTCTTTTCGATTCCTCTCTGGGAGACCCGAGTAGCATTCTCATCCTGCTTCGTAGGGCCCAGGTCTCTGAGGCATATGTTAATGCAGGGAGAATGGTGGAGTCGAAGAGATGTGCCTGGAGCCAGAGGTTCTTTGTCCTTTTACCTATTTCTTCGATGCCTTTGAAGGCATTTCATGCTGCTCTCTTCCTCCTGCGCAGCTCAGGTTTTAGGTCGTTCATCATGTTGACTTCCCGACCTAGGTACACATAACTGCTGCATTCAGAGATGTTTGTTCCATTGAGAGTGAATGGGGCCTCAGGAACTAGTTCATTTCTCATGAACATAGTTTTCTTCAGATTCAGCTGTAGACCTATCTTTCCACATTCTCGGTCAAGTCAGCCAGCATTTGTGCCGCTTGGCTAATGTTTGGTATTATTAGAACGATGTCATCAGTGAAGTGGAGGTGGTGTAATTGAGGACCATCTACCTTCACTCCCATTCCTTCCCATTCTAATTGTCGCATGATGTTCTCGAGGGTGGCGCTGAAGAGTTTTGGTGAAATGGTATCACCCTGTCGAGCCCCTCTTTTGACATCAATGATCACTTCCTTTTAGAATGGTGAGATCCTGGTGGTGAGATCCTGGTGGCAGCAGTAAGTAAGGTGAACAAGCAGTGCCTGATAAAATTTCACAGCCAACCAAGTTTTCCAAACGAAGAAGGACTAAAATGACTGTCTGTACTTTCAATGCACGTACACTGCACATAACGAGGATCTGATGGTGCAACACAAAAGATCAAGTACGACATCATTAGTCTGACTGAGATGAGGAGGCATCAGTCACATCATGCTGTATTTGACATCGGAGAATTGTTCTCTGGAACATGCAATGAAAGAGGCGTCGCTGGCGTTGGTGTCCTTATCAACACAAAAATGGCCGTCAACATTGATTCATTTGAATGCCTAACAAACTGGATAGGACGATTACACTTGAAGAGATGTGGTCCACTGCCAGAAATTTCTATCTTCATTGTCTACGCACCAACATACACATACAAAGAAGATGAAATTGAGAAATTCTACCTGGAACTGGAGGAGTTCTATAAAAAAGATCACACCTTCTACAAGATCATAGTCTGTGATTTTAATGCCAAGAAAGGACCGAGAAGATCGGCTGAAGAACTCCGCATCAGGACCCATGGCCTAGAATGGAATGAACAGGTTGAGAGACTATCTGAGTTCATCATGTCCTCCAAGACCATTCATGGAAACTCACAGATCCAGAAGGCTGAAGTGAAACGTTGGACATGGGAAACTCCTGGGGACAGTTCCACAATGAAATTTACCACATCATCTTCAATCAACGGTTTTGTCTGACCGATGTTGCTGTTGTCCCCAAATTCCAAACAGGATCGGACCACTGTCTCCTTCATGCAAAATTCTACTTCACACAATGGGGAGAAAAGGCTGCAAAGTTTAAGGAGAGAACTCCCAGAAAGACCACCAACTGGGAACTCTTTGGCACCATTGCAGCAACATGGGAAGATACCATCATTGAGATCATCGATGAAGAATACAACTGACTGGTTCAGCACCTCTATGATTGTGCAAAGAATGCCAAGAGAGAGAAAGACACAAAAGGACACCTGTCTTCAGAAACTCTCGAGCTCATTCGCCAATGTGGCAAGGCGCAAGCCTCAGGCGACCAAATGCTAATGTCCAAGCTTGCAAAGCAGTGCAGAGAACCGATAAAAGAAGACCTCAAAGACAGAAGAGCAGAAATACTGGAAGGTGCAGCAGAAGCCGGGAAAAGCATTCGCACCGCCAGCCTGTCCTTTGCCAACTATAAGACCAAGATGACTGCCCTCCGATGCCCTGATGGATCTATCACATCTTCCAGAAAGGCAATGGAGAAGATTATCAATGACTTCTACTCAGATCTCTTTGATAGCCACATCCACCTGCCCACATACCGAATTCCACGGGATGGATATGTCATTCCAATATTCTCCCTTCTGAAATTTGACATGCCATCTCGTCGGTAAAGAAGGGAACAGCACCAGGCCCAGACAAAGTCAGACCCGAACACCTGAAGAATCTGTCGTCGGTACTCATCAATACACTAGCTCGGCTCTTCACATGCTACCTGTCCGAATGCAAGGTGCCCTCCCAATGGAAAACCAGCAGGACAGTTCTACTGTTCAAGAAAGGAGACATTCACGACATCAGAAACTATCTCCCCAGCTGCCTGTTGTCTGTCATCTACAAGCTTTTTACATGAGTCATCCTGAACAGGAGTGGCAGAACACTAGATGAAGGACAACCATGAGAGCAAGCTGGCTTCCGGAAAGGATTCAGCACAATCGACCATATCCACATGGTAACCAAGCTCATTGAGGTTTGTAGGGAGTGCAAGATGCCGCTCTGTCTCACGTTCATTGATTTACAGAAAGCCTTTGATTCTGTGGAGACTGAAGCGGTCATTAAATCCCTAGCCAAACAGTGTGTTCAAACCCAATACATCAAGTTCCTTCGTGAGCTGTATTACGGATTCACCACCAGGATTCACCAAAAGTACCTTACCTTTCTCAAAAAATGTAGTGAAACCCATTCACTGGACAAGGCTTTAATATCAATTATCTGGTAATTATTCCATTCATTCCTGGCCCTGCTCAAATGTATGTTTCTAAGTACCTATTTGGTACCTTCTTCTATGTCATCTGGTAGAATAGAATATACTAAATCTAACACCGAATTCTAGGTTTCTTGCCCTTTCCCTGCTCTAATCTTCCCCTTGTAAAGAATACCACCATCTTCTCAAAAACCCACCTAGCTTTGATCTCTTCCCCACATGCAATTCCTCAACCAATCCTGCTTACCTCATTGCAATCATATCTTGACCCAGGCTCTCTAGCCATAAATCCAGAGAACCACATTCCTCACCTGGAGACATCAGCAGTCACCTGACCCCTCTCTTCTCCTGACTTGTCGTCCTATATCTATTCCCTTCAGAGCACTTGGAATTGTCTTTGTACAATGCTTGTATCTTAAAAGCTACCAGGAGTTTTCTCAGGCCTTAACAATCTCCAATCACAAATTCTGCTTCTGTTTCTAAACTATGGTATCACTGCTCCACTGTCCTAGAATGTCCTTCTCACTTCCATGCATTTTGACTCCTTCCTGGCATTAGGTTAAGATGATCCACTCCTAAGTCAGCCTCCCAGATATCTCCCTTATTTTATATTTACATGGCATATAGTATACCCACAATTTCTTTTATTAATATTTTATTATAGCACCATGAGACACAGGTACACCCGGCAGAGCAGAAACCAGCTTTCCCCGTTGAACCCCCTGCACTCCATGGACCACGAGAGCAACTTCGGACCTGAGTCCACCATCCCGATGGAGCCTCGGAGGAGGCCAGAGAAACTCCCACACCTTGCTGGCAGCGATCTGTGTCACAATCCACACTCTGCAGCTGGTAAGATCTCCCCCAGCATATTAATCCACTCTCCAGCCCACAGATTAATCCAGTCTCCAGCCCAGCTTGTCAGAAACCCAGCCTACAAGGCCGCCCCCCTGCAGAGACCCGCCCTTCAGAGGAGAGTATTTCAAACCCAGGAATGCTTGAGCCTCAGACACAGGTACACCCGGCAGAGCAGAAACCAGCTTTCAGCCGCTGGCTGCGCTGGCCGCTGCAATTCACCTCCAAACTACCACAAATATTCTACCCACCCCTCTGAGAGAGCCCCACAAAGCAATGAGAATATAGTGCCCGCATGGCAGAGCTTGGCAAGCTGTCCAATGCGTGTTCGATATGCCAAACCCAGTAACAAAAATGTTTATTTTCCTGACCCCGAAAGAGCCCTTAATACGGCAGCAGTAAGAAAGGCAAACAAGCAGTGCCTGATAAAATTTCACGGCTGTCCTAGGCTGCCAAAACGAAGAAGGACTAAAATGACAGTCTGTACTTTCAATGCACGCACACTGGCAACGGAAGCATATATTGAGGATCTGATGCTGCAAGCAAGAAAGATCAAGTACGACATCATTGGTCTGACTGAGACGAGGAGGCGCCAGTCGCATCATGCTGTATTTGACACCGGAGAAGAATTGTTCCTTGGAACATGTGATGAAAGAGGCATCGGTGGCATTGGTGTCCTTTGTCAACACAAACATGGCTGTCAACATTGATTCATTTGAATGCCTAACAAACCGAATAGGACGATTACACTTGAGGAGATGTGGCCCACTGCCAGCAATTTCTATCTTCATTGTCTATGCACCAACATCCACATACAAAGAAGATGAAATTGAGAAATTCTACATGGAATTGGAGGAGTTCTATAAAAAAGATCACACCTTCTACAAGATCATAGTCGGTGATTTTAATGCCAAGATAGGACCGAGAAGATCGGGCTGAAGAACTCCACATCGGGACCCATGGCCTAGAATGGAACGAACAGGGTGAGAGACTATCTGAGTTCATCATGTCCACCAAGACTATTCATGGGAACTCACAGTTTCAGAAGGCTGAAGCGAAACGTTGGACATGGGAATCTCCTGGTGGACAGTTCCACAAATGAAATCGACCACATCATCTTCAATCGACGGTTTTGTCTGACCGATGTTGCTGTCGTCCCCAAATTCCAGACAGGATCGACCACCGCCTCCTTCGTGCAAAAATTCTACTTCCCGAACGGGGAGAAAAGGCTGCAAAGTTTAAGAAGAGAACTCCCCAGAACGACCACCAACTGGGAACTCTTTAGCACCATTGCGGCAACATGGGAAGATACCATCATTGATGACATCGATGAAGAATACAACCGACTGGTTCAGCACCTCCATGATTGTGCGAAGAATGCCGAGAGAGAGAAAAACACAAAAGGACGCTTTGTCTTCAGAAACTCTCGAGCTCATTCGCCAACGTGGCAAGGCGCGAGCCTCAGGAGACCAAATGCTAACGCCCAAGCTTGCTAAACAGTGCAGAGAAGCGATAAAAGCAGACCTCAAAGACAGAAGAGCAGAAATACTGGAAGATGCAGCAGAAGCCGGGAAAAAGTATTCGCACTGCCCGCCTGTCCTTCGCCAACTATAAGACCAAGATGACTGCCCTCCGACGCCCTGATGGATCTATCACATCTTCCAGAAAGGCAATGGAGAAGATTATCCAGGACTTCTACTCAAATCTTTTTGATAGCCACATCCACCTGCCCACATACCAAATTCCACAGGATGGATACGTCATTCCCAACGTTCTCCCTTCTGAAATCCGACATGCCATCTCATCGGTAAAGAAGGGAACAGCACCAGGCCCAGACAAAGTCAGACCCGAACATCTGAAGAATCTGCCATCGGTACTCATCAATACACTAGCTCGGCTCTTCACACGCTACCTGTCCGAATGCAAGGTGCCCTCCCAATGGAAAAACCAGCAGGACAGTTCTACTGTTCAAGAAGGGAGACATTCACGACATCGGGCAACTATCGCCCCATCTGCCTGTTGTCTGTCATCTACAAGCTGTTTACACGAGTCATCCTGAACAGGGATTAGCAGAACACTAGATGAAGGTCAACCATGCGAGCAAGCAGGTTTCCGGAAAGGATTCAGCACAATCGACCATATCCACACAGTAACCAAGCTCATTGAGGTTTGTAGGGAGTACAAGATGCCGCTCTGTCTCACGCTCATTGATTTACAGAAAGCCTTTGATTCTGTGGAAACTGAAGCAGTCATCGAAGCCCTAGTCAAACAGGGGTGTTCAAACCCAATACATCAAGATCCTTCGTGAGCTGTATTATGGATTCACCACCAGGATCTCACCATTCTACAAAGAAGTGATCATTGATGTCAAAAGAGGGGTTCGACAGGGTGATACCATCTCACCAAAACTCTTCAGTGCCACCCTCGAGAACATCATGAGACAATTAGAATGGGAAGGAATGGGAGTGAAGATAGATGGTCGGCAACTACACCACCTCCCGCTTCGCTGATGACATCGCACTAATAACACCAAACATTAGCCAAGCGGCACAAATGCTGGCTGACTTTGACCGAGAATGTGGAAAGGTAGGTCTACAGCTGAATCTGAAGAAAACTATGTTCATGAGAAATGAACTAGTTCCAGAGGCCCCATTCTCTCTCAATGGAACAAACATCTCTGAATGCAGCAGTTATGTGTACCTAGGTCGAGAAGTCAACATGATGAATGACCTAAAACCTGAGCTGCGCAGGAGGAAGAGAGCGGCATGGAATGCCTTCAAAGGCATCGAAGAAATAGCTAAAAGGACAAAGAACCTCCGGCCCCGGGCACATCTCTTTGACTCCACCGTTCTCCCTGCATTAACATACGCCTCAGAGACCTGGGCCCTACGAAAAGCAGGATGAGAATGCTATTCGGGTCTCCCAGAGAGGCATCGAAAGAGCTATGCTTGGAATATCACGCCTCACTCAAGTGAGAGAAGGAATCCGGAGTTCTGACCTCCGTCGCTATTCCAGAATCAGGGACGCTGTCTCGCTTGCCAAGGCATCGAAAATCAGATGGGCTGGACATGTAATGCGATTTGGAGACAACCGCTGGACTAGAGCCGTTACCGACTGGATCCCACGGGATGTCAAAAGATCACGTGGCCGCCCACCTACAAGATGGTCAGACTTCCTTGTTAAGACCCTGAAGGAACGGTTTGAGGCTCTTCATATTCCTGAATCAACCAGATGCCATTGGGCTACATTGGCACGTGATAGGGTCCAATGGAAATGTTACTGGCGCCCGCTCGAGCAAATCGATGAGTAACGGGATTCAAGTGATCAAGTGA